>CM050171.1:98167437-98174937 GCA_027410445.1 Discoglossus pictus | reverse complement strand
TTTAACCTGTCTGTTTCTCAACTTGTGTATTATTTGGGTGATTTCTGTTTATTATGATTTATAAATAAGCCAACACCATCAATAATAAATAAATATATATATATATATATATATATAATATAACGGTATATAATTTATTTATTTATTTTTTTATTCTTTTTTTGCATGATCAGTCATTTTCAAAATAAATGGAGCATTTCACGATTTCTGCCGGGGTATGCAAACTTTTGAGCACAACTGTGTGTATGCATATATAATGTATATTTGTATGCACATATGATATTGTGCACACATCTTTTCGTCTTCCTTTTTATGCAGAATGTATCTAAAATACCATAATCATTTTTTTTATTTTTTTTTATTGCGTTTTGAATAGCGATTTTTCATGTGCAATCTCTGCTCTTGATCCATTTATAATAGCTAATGTATAATACTTTTTATTTAGTGGTTGAAATTTTGCAATGTAGAGATGAGTCTTGTGCTCTGATTTGTTTCTTGAAGACAGGATACAGTTCTCATATGGTCACAACAGTTAGTAGACCAGAATTAATTTTTATGTTATCTTGAAGTATTTTCCCATGCTAAGTGCAAATGTAAAGTCCATTAGTGCTTGCTTTGGGAGCTTTAGGCCACTGGTGGATTAAATGATTCACATCTAATCCAAAGCAGAAGGGTCACCTGTCCAAAAAAGAAGAGAGCTCCACTGGATAATCCCTTGAATACTTCTGAGTATTATTCATATATTTTACATTAGTTATGGTCTGTTGGCTTCATGTGATAAATATATCGGAGAAGTCGTGTTCTTGTTCACCTTGACTGTGATGCATGACGGTTTGTGGATCTTCATTAAAAAGATATATACATGGACAAAGTATAAATGTAAAAAGTATGACAAGTCACAAAGGGATCTTAGCTGGCACAGTCCCCAAAACGGCTTTCTATCAAAGAACTGTGGCTTCCAAGGCATTCAGACTTACTTGGAACTGTTTCACTTGCTGTTAAATACACAAAGTAGGGTTTATCTTTGGAAAAACACAAAAGTTTGTCAGATATAGGGATGGGAAGAGAAAAAAAAAAGGATATAACTATATATAATCAAAAAAATGATATTCCTCTGCATAAATATTTTTGAAAAGTATAAATGGTGAGTTGGCTGGCCAGGCGTACAAATTAACCTTTTGAAAGCCATTCCCTGTATTTTAAAAGACCACTGGAGTGTTTTTACAATTTTTGCCCATTATGAAGTGAAATATCTCAGAGTATGTAATATAGGACTACAATAGTAATTTATGGCACATAAGAAATTCTTGAAATCATGTAATGGTCATATATATATATATATATATATATATATATATATATATATATATATATATATATATATATATATATATATATATACTAGCGACTTGCCCGTCAAAAATGACGGCAATAAAAACTGAAGCCTGGCAATGCTGTTTGCCACACAATGTAAGCCTCTCCCCCTCTACTTTACTGGCCTTGTGATGAGCGCCTTTGGCGCTCATCACAGGCCTTGCAATGAGCCCCTTTGGAGCTCATTGCGAGTCTCTCCCTCTGTCTACTTCCTCCCTCGTGTCTTATTTCCCCCCTCCTCTTCCTCCCTTGTGTCTCCTTCCAACTCGTCTACCTCCTTTGTATCTCCTGCCCCCCTGTGTTTTTACCTCCCTCTCCCTCCCGTGTCTCTAAACTCCTCCCCTGTGTCTCTTTCCCCCTTCTCCCTCCCATGCATCTCTTCCCCCCCCTGTGTCTCCCCCAACCCTCCCCTGTGTCTGTTCCCCCCTGGCCTGTGTCTCTTTCCCCCTCCCCCTGTGTCTGTTCCGGCCTTCCTCGTGTCTCCATTTCCCTCCCTTGAGTATCTTCCCTCCTGCACTCTCTCCCCTGTGTCTCTTCCCCCTCCTCTCACTCCCCTGTGTCTCTTCCCCCTCACCCTCTGTGTCTTCCACCCTCTCCCTCTGTGCCTCTTCCCCCGCCTCTCTCTGTGTGACTCGCCACTGTGTCTCTTCACCCCTTCCTCTGTTCCTTCCCCCTCTGTGCCTCTTTCCCCCTCTCTCTGTACCTCTTCCCCCCTTTCCCTCTGTGTTTCTTCCTCCCTCACCCTCTGTATCTCTTCCCCCTTGTGTCTCTTCCCCCCTCTCCCTCTGTGCCTCTTCCCCCCTCTCCCTCTGTGCCTGTTCCCCCCCCTGGCCAGTGTCTCTTTCCCCCTGTGTCTGTTCCCCTCTCCCCCCCCCCCATTTCCCTCCCATGTGTATCTTCCCCCTGTTCTCCCTCCCGTGTGTCTTTTCCCCCTCCTCTACCTCCCCTGTGTCTCTTTCCCACCTATCCATCTGTGTCTCTTCCCCCTCCCTCTGTGTCTCTTCCCCACTCTCCCTCTGTGCCTCTTCCCCACTCTCCCTCTGTGCCTCTTCCCCACTCTCCCTCTGTGCCGTGCCTCTCCCCCCCCCCTCTTCCCCACTCTCCCTCTTCCCCACTCTCCCTCTGTGCCTCTCCCCCCCCTCTTCCCCACTCTCCCTCTGTGCCTCTCTTCCCCACTCTCCCTCCCCTCTTCCCCACTCTCCCTCTGTGCCTCTACCCCCCCCCTCTTCTTCACTCTTGTGTCGGGCCGCGCGGCAATGCGCAGCACTTTATAATTGTCAAACTGCGATTCGTCTGAAGCGTGACGACGAATCGCAGTTAGACAATTATAATATGTGATATATATATATATATATATATATATATATATATATATATATATATATATATATATATATATATATATATATATATATATATATATATATATATATAAAGAGTATTGCAGTACCTAGTGGTACCTTGCACACTTGACCGAACAGAACACATGATGTTTGTCACGTTAATTCTCTGCTCTGTAGTCCATTGCTTACATTTATTCAGTATTGCTTCTGACTTGACAAAGAGAGGTGCTACTCTCGACAGCTCATCATTTCAATGAATGTTTGTCCAATTAAAAAGGCATCCCTATATAATGCAATACTCTGATTATTCATCTCGATCATTGGTAGTCAACTAGGTCCCTACCGCCCAGTAGTGGGCGATTCAAGCGCAGTGGGATAATGGCTAGAAGGCGTCACTGACGAGTGATGTCACAAGCCGGAGACCTGCAACGCCAAGCTTTGGTGGTTGGAGAGCTGGTTAGAGGGTTTAGGAACAGGAGTCAGGACCTGATCGCTATCTAATGGATATCTAGTACACGGTGATACATAACTGGGGTTGTATGATTTATGTAACCAAAAATGAAATTGGGTAAATTGAATTACTGCGGCACCGGTGGGTGATAAGGAAACTTTACCATCAAAAGTGGGCGGTAGGTATTAAAAGGTTGACTACCCATGATCGAGGTTGTAATCACTGATATAATAAGCATAGTGACAGACATACATTTTGGGCTAATTTTTTTAATGACTCAACATTAATTATACAAAAGGTAGCAACATTTATTGGAAAATTAACGTTGGGAAAACTACTTAAACTATGTTGCTCATGTCTTCTGTATGTACTTACTTATTTATTTAATTCTATTCTTGTTTTCTTCCCAGAAACGCACGTGTAATGGTTTGGTCAGCATTACAAATGGAAATGGCATCCTACATCATCAGCTGAATGAATGTAGCTTGGTATACTGGGAAATGCCGGCTTTGCCACAGAAAAACCCCTTACCAGAACATATCCCCAAGACAGAAGTACAAATGGATTCAATGGTATAATTGTCATTCCTGCTCAAACTCCTCTTTATTAGGAGTACGTTTTCAATACTCAGTCAGGTGAAGACTTGGTTGATTTGTATCCTTTTGTAGTTTTATCATTTGCCAACCAATAAACTAATTTAAACCGTAATATTGATCACTTGAACACCCTAAATGCTTGTGGTTTGTTCCAGCTCAGTGCAAACATTCAGTTCCAGAAGTAATATTTCAGTAGACAGTTAATTTTATACATTTTGTTTGTAATTTTTATATATTTTTTCTTCATCATCCTTTTCAGAATTATTCAAGCGCACCTTGCCCAAGATGTATGGCAGGAGAATCTGTGAGTATATTACATTTTTTTTTTTTTTGGCAATAAAAATACTCTCATGTATTAAGTCTATAAAATATAGTTAATAAAAAAACACAATTACGTTTCAGAGAAACAAGGCATGTAAATAATAAAGGAAGATTGATAGAGTTTCTTGTGGACTGGCAGCAGGTTTAAAATATAATTAGAAATGAAAAGATTTTTCAATGCATTTTAAGAAGCCAAGTACATTTGAAGTAACAAAATAGCATTTTATGTTGATTTGACTAAATAAATATTGAACATACAAATAATGAGTATGGAACGCTGGGACAGGCCAAGTGGATTTTTATCTTTACATCCGTATTGATTGCATATCTTATAAATAACATTTTAAAATGCATTATTTAGCCTACCTATAATGCTGTCTCATCTATTATTTTCATCACCCAAGTCCCAAGGATGATGAGCGTTTAGGAAAATAATAGAGAAAGCTGATAACAGATCTTGTCTGACAGCCTGGATGGTTTATCGCAGCTTGGGAAGAAGCATACGGCAAACTAACACTCGTTAGGCCAACTGTTTGTTGAAATGAATTTGACACACAATGAGAAGTCATTGACCAGGAACTATCTCTTTTGAGGAGCAGTTTGGTAAACATGATATTTAAAGGAGCACTGTAGTAATAGAATTACACTTCTTTGGAGAACTAAACATAAAAAAATAGGCTAATGTTTTTTAGAATGTACAAATTGTATAAAAAGAAATTAAATTATATTAAAAAAATAATTTCTGTTCGTGGCAACACCCGACTGAAATGGATTGGAGGGAGGGAGGCTTCTTTTGTCATCTATCACGTTTGTACTTTAATATTTGGGTTTTTTGTTGCTTTTAATGCTTTTAAAACAAAAACAAATTTTTATATGCTATTTTGTTTCTGTGAAATGAACCATTTATATTTTCCTTGAGGTGGGCAAAGACTATAAATTCACCAATGGGGTCACTACTTGTTCCTAATTTATGAACACATTTGTCAAATCCTAAAATATCCCCTTTTCCTTTCCTTCTTTTGCCTTTTTAAAATCATGTAAAGCATATATATGTGTGTGTGTATATATATATATATATATATATATATATATATATATGTGTGTATATATATATATATATATATATATATATATATATATATATATATATATATATATATGGAAGAGTGAAGCAGCCGTGAATGTCCAGTAATTATTAATCCATATTTATATACATAGATCAATAATGAGTATTGCTATATAATTTGATGCCTTTTGTATTGGACAAATGTCTTATTAATAATGACGAGCTTTCTAGAGGCTTAACCTCTCTTTATCAAGTCTCAAGCAATACTACATGAGATCAGTTTGCATCTGCTGTTCTTATTCAGAGAGAGTGGAAACAGCATCTGACATCATCAGGTAAGTACATATATGGGGAATAAACACAACATAGCAAAGGAAACATATATATACATATTATATACACATATACATCAACATATACATGAAAAAGCAGAGCACTGTAGTCCACCGTGATATCTTTCCTGTTGGACAAACACCTCACTAAGGCCCTCATTCAATTGCGATTTGGCCAATTGAATAAGGCTCTAAATAAGCACATAACATATTTTTTTTAAAGAAGTTTTTAGTTAGTGAAAACCTTGCTTTTGGATAGATGCTTACTAACTAAAAACTTCTTTAAAAAATATATGTTATGTGCTTATTTAGAGCCCTATTCAATTGGCCAAATTTCAATTGAATGAGGGCCTAAGAGTGCTAAGTCTGTTATAGTATAAGAAGAAAAAATATATATATCACATGAAATTCTGATAATGTGTTCGAAAGCCCAAGTCTATATTAAGTCCTGTGTTTTTAGAGTTTCTTAAGTTGAAGAGTATATTCTTCTGTAGGGTCCTGGTTCAATTTCTTGTAGTAAGTATTGTCTGACAGTTGTCTGTTGGTTTCATTTAGGTAGTCCGGAGTATTCATGATAACAACTGCACCTCCTTTGTCTGCCGGTTTGATGGTGATGTTGGGATTGTTTTTTAAAAACATTATGGCAGTTCTTTCTGATGGAGTAAGATTGTGCAAGTCTCTTTTATATTGTGTTGATATAATGGATGCAGTTCTCATGCGAAAACTTTCTATATAACTGTCCAGTTTGATGTTACGACCAGGTTGTGGGTTGAAATATGTATTTTTTTTCTGTTTACAGTCTAATGATGTATTTAAGGATGAATTTACACAGGCATTCAATAAGAAAACATAATGAAGACAGTTATTGTAGCCCAGTAGGACACCATTTTAGCCAGAATGATCACTCCATCCAAAACCTAAAAGTCAAAATACTCAGAGGAAAATTTAAAAGCATCCAAGAGAGAAAAGCATTCAAAATAAAGATGATCACATTCTTCAACTCTAAAAACACAGGACTTAATATAGATTTGGGCTTTCTAACACATTATCAGAATTTCATGTGATATTTTTTTTTCTTCTTATACTATAACAGACTTAGTACTCTTAGTGAGGTGTTTGTCCAACAGGAAAGATATCACGGTGGACTACAGTGCTCTGCTTTTTCATGCGTGTATATATAGATGTATATGTGTATATAATATGTGTATGTATGTTTCCTTTGCTATGTTGTGTTTATTCCCCATATATGTATTTACCTGATGATGTCAGATGCTGTCTCCCCTCTATCTGCATCTGCTGTTATTATTCAAAAAGAGGGTTCCATCTCATGTAGTATTGCTTGAGACTCGATAAAGGGAGGTTTAGCCTCTCGAAAGCTCGTCATTATAAATAAGACGTTTGTCCAATACAAAAGGTATCAAATTATATTGCAATACTCATTATTAATCTATGTGTATATGTGTATATATATATATATATATATATATATATATATATATATATATATATATATATATATATATATATATATATATATATGGATTAATAATTACTTCACTCTTCAATATATATATGACTTAATAATTACTATATATATATATATATATATATATATATATATATATATATATATATATATATAATACATCTTTATTTTTCACACTTACTTGCCCAGCAAAAAAAAATGTAATCCACACAATGCAAGGCTCTCCTTCCCTCTACTTTACTCACTCGTTTCTCTCTCACTCGTTTCTCTCTCACTCGTTTCTCTCTCACTCGTTTCTCTCTCACTCGTTTCTCTCTCACTCGTTTCTCTCTCACTCGTTTCTCTCTCACTCGTTTCTCTCTCACTCGTTTCTCTCTCACTCGTTTCTCTCTCACTCGTTTCTCTCTCACTCTCCCTCTCCCTCTCCCTCTCCCTCTCCCTCTCCCCCCCCTCCTCTCTCCCCCTCTCTCTCCCTCCCTCTCTCCTCCTCTTTGCATTTGCGGGCTTGAAAAAAAGCTGTTTTTCAGACCT
>CM050171.1:98103037-98163234 GCA_027410445.1 Discoglossus pictus | reverse complement strand
AAACCCATCGATCACATGTCATTGTTCTTAAGGGAGGTTGCTAAGTTATATTTGCTTCATGTTGCATGTGCTGCCTTATCACATAAAAAGGCATCCTGATCAACAGTTAGTGAGAGGATAAAAGGTTTGATTTCAAGTAATCCCACTTAGAGAGTCTTGAATTCTTTAGACTGCTGTAGTATAGACCTTTTCCACTTCTTCATTCATCTGTGCCTCCTGCTGCCACTATCACATATATTTCTTGTGTAACCAGTCTTGCTTACTCGTAACATGTATGCTTTGCTGTGCCAAATGTCCCATGTATCTGCAATATTTAAATCCATTACACAAATATGAGAAGTGTAAAATGTAATTGCAAGAATCTAGGTGAAAGTAACTCTTTAGCCAAAACATTCTATTTAGTACAAAACATTTTAATTGGATTTCATTTTATTCTCCGAATCATTTTTCATATAAAAAGTGTAATTCTTTACAAGAGACCCATTTGCTCCCCACTCTATAGTCTTCTAGCTTGCTACAGAGGAGGGAATTGACACTACCATAATGTCACATTGTAAGACGGCAAGTAGACCGTAACTTGCTATGTAGTAGAAGCTGCACAAACACTAAACAGAAGGGATTTTTAATTATTATTTATGGCTGGTATAAAATGTAAAAGAGGAAATGTGGATATACAATTGCTTTAGTGTACTGTACACAAAAGAAGTTAAATACAGTTTTGTTTTGTTTGTTCTTTTTAGTTCTGCTACTTTTTTTACATTTTAAGCATTTTTATTTACACTTTTTTTCTTTTGAATTTTCTAATTTCAGGGTCACATAAACCATATCCTTGGCCTCTAATGGATCAAAAATCTCTACATGACTTGGGCTCCACAGACAATCTGTTGAGTGGCAAGACTTCGGTACTCTTCATTTTACCATTGTTATAAGAATTCTAATTCTTAGTTTATCTCTACCTCCACCTCTGTGCCTAATGCTAAACTTACCATGACTTAGCAGAGGAGGAAGAACCACTCCAAGCAACGTTTCGGCTGCTGGCAGTGACTGGTTGCATAAGGAAAACCACTCTGGACTCTATTAATATATATATATTTTTTTTTTTAAATGCTGTGTTTTTATAGTTTAATATCTTTATTCACACAGGTAACAATATCTTACTAGCAATGTAGATACCAAAATGATCAATATTTTTGATACTTCCTTTTTTTTCTAAAATTTTGTAGGTATTTTACAAAAATGACTGGGCATTATCATAAGTATGCAAATAATCTAGTACTGTGGTTTTACATTTCTACGTACACCTTTAGAACAAGCTCTTTTGAAATGTTAATTAATATCAAAATTTAGCTGGAAAGAGAAAAAAAAAAAAGCTTAATCTTCCTTGCTGTACAGTAAATCTATATTTTTACAATTTTGTCTTTATTTTTATTTTTTCAATGTTTAAATGTATAATAACAGCAGTAAGAGTAAAATGTATAAAAGTGAAACAAAATAAATCCAGAATATTCTGGGTTGCAATGAGAATATTTTTGGGAGAGATCCATCACCAGCGGCAGCCCGAGCCTCTCTGAACCTTCATCCCCTCTACAGGTTCTCAGAGTTGCATTTCCTTGAGTGGACCGGGCTCTTTGATTTTAACTTACCGTATATTAACTTGTTTGTGGAAAAAAAGGTTGTTTTTGCTTCCCAATTGTTTAATAAGGCTGATCACATTTTTTTCAGTATTTGTAATCTCAGTATGACCACCTCATTTGTATATGTAGCATGTAAATTATGACGTATTCTTTTTGTATCCGGCCTGTAAAACTGGTCCGTCCATTTCCAATGTAATTATGAAGGCGACTGGCAGATCCTATAGTAAAATATTTTTTTATGAAGGATTATAACATATGTACAAATCCCCAGATTAACCATGATTAATAAAAGCTACATTTAATGACACTGGCAGTTTCTTTTGGAATATACACATTTGTGAAGAATATAACAAGATAACATTATCAGTTATGTAAAAACGATCAGCTTCACATTACTTCATAGAAAATCTGAAGATGCTTGTGTCTCGGGGCTTCCATGCTTTCTCTTTTCAGCACGCTGTCCGATATTGATGGAATGAGCTTCATTTTTTATTTTTTCTATTTAGCAACATATGGGTGGGAGGCAGATATGTGGTCTTATTGATGATTGATTTTAGCTTTTAATATTGGACTCCTAACTTCAAAGCAGCAGACTGTTGCACTTCAAAATGTAAATACTGGTTTTCTTGCTCTATACCAAGCCCCTTCTACACTGAACTAGCATGATGACCAGCATGTCAGCCCCTGTACATTAGCAGAGTCGCCTATTTTTTATTAATGGAAGGTTCTGTGTTAAAATAAAGTGCTAATTTGCAAATGTAAACCTAATTTTATTAACGTGCTTATTCATTGAAACCTTCCAAACAGTCCCTGCAATGGTCAACCCCCTCTGTTAATGCATACAAAGTTTCTATAGTACTAAATGTACTAGCCAATGAAATACTGTCTATGCAGAATTTTAGTTACCTACTGATACAATATATGATTGGCTAGTACTATAGAAACCTTATGTGCATGAGCTACAGGGGCTGTTTGGAGGCATTCGGTGAGTTAAAACCTTGTTAATAAAATTATGTTTTAAATAGTTATGTTAGTTTTTTTTTTAATATTAAAAGCAGGGAAACCTCCATGTCCCTTTAAAAACAAAAAAACAAAAACACTTTTATAGAGATATACCACCAAATACTAGATCTTGGGGGGGGGGGGGGTTATTGCAGGAGCCTGTCCACTTTGAAAGTACACAAGTACTTTGCAAGATCAAATGCAATTGCAGATGTCTTGTATTCTATTATGCAACATTTGTTCTTTCATATTCTAATGGGGGAACTTTTGGCTTCATATAGTTGGACTATGTCAAACCTCATAGTCGGAGGTCTACAAAGGGTTGGTATAAATGACAGTTCCACCTATATGATCAAGAACCACTGAAATGGCATATTGATAGTATGCTTTTATGATAAACTTGATAGCGGGCAAAATATTTTTACAATAAAATATTTTAGGTTTGTTAGATTATAATTAAAGGGAGTCAAACATTTGCTTTTGTTTCTAACCAGATCAGACATCTGGGATGCATGTATCTCTATTCAGGTTTTTTAGAAACAAGGGCTTGGCAAATAAATAGAGAGAGTAGAGGGTAATTATTAATTTTGTGGGTGTATCATATATGAGAAATGGAGGTGATTGTGTTAAACCTGTAATAAAAATGAACACAAATCATAGGTGGGTGTGGACAGGGTAGGTGGGAGGGCAAGTTACATGAGCTCAGATGCTGATGAGAGGTGGTGGTGTGTGAAGCTCTAGGTTTAGAGGCAAAGGGAAAATAGAAATGTGAAAATGAAAGTTGGAAAGAGAATCTGCAGAATGGATGGTATCAGGCCCAGTGGTTGAGTCTCTGCTGAAATGGCTGCTCAGTCCTGGTGGTAAATGCAACTAAGAAAAGACAGTTGGAAGAGAATCTGCAGAATGGATGGTACCAGGCCCAGTGTCTTTGGTGGGATCTCTGCAGAAATGGCTGCTCAGTCCTGGTGGTAAATGCAACTAAGAAAAGACGGAAGAGAATCTGCAGAATGGATGGTATCAGGCCCAGTGTCTTTGGTGGGATCTCTGCAGAAATGGCTGCTCAGTCCTGTTGGTAAATGCAACTAAGAAAAGACAGTTGGAAGAGAATCTGCAAAATGGATAGTAGTGTCTTCGGTTGAATCTCTGCCGATTTGGTTACATTGTAGTTTTGTGTATGGATAAGTAGCACATTAAAATAAAAAGCAGCAATCGAATATCCTAAACTTAATAGGGAATTCATTGTATTCAACATTAGTAATAATATAAACCCCTTCTGGATCGCTACCTTGTAGTGGTGAAGGGGCTTGTGTACCTCAGTAAGGCTCTGACCCATGGCATGTAGGGTCACCCAAGATGGGCAGGTCATAGCATAGAGGTTAGACAAACCGTGGTTCACTGGAGAAGGAACTGGCAACCCATCCCAGTATCTTTGCCATGAAAACCTTATAGATGAGCATAACCAGACACAAGATGTGCCTGGTGTGTCGAGGTCCATTGGGTCACAGAGAGTCAAACATGACTGAATGACTAAACAAACAAAAAATAATTTAAAAGGGACACTGTAGTTGTAAACCAAGTCACAGCTTTTTAAATAGGATTCTTATACATCTGTGGATTTTGGATGGGGGAGAAAATGGCTCTTTTAGATATTTTTTTTATTATTTCTGTTTTTCTTTTTGATTCCCCTCCCCAAAAAAATATTCCTTGTGTCAAATGGTGGTAAGGAGATTTCACTTTCTTCAAAGAGAGCCCTCATGGTGATCCTTAGGTTGCGGCCATAAAGTTATGCCATCTTTAAGAACCTTTCTTTACCAAGAGCAAAAGATAAGTCCCTGTCTCCCTGGGCATCTGCAGGTTGTTCTCCATACCACAGGAGAGCTGCTGACTCCTCTACTTCCCATCCACGGGTTTAAAAGATCACTGTTGTCCATTATTCACAATAATCTCATTTGAAGAACCAAACGTGGCCATGGGCTAAATGTTTTTAGACCATATAAAATACATAAATAAGCACAGGGAACACTGCATTTACTTGATTGCCTATTATATGAAACTAGCGACTTGTCCGTCAAAAAATGACAGCAATAAGATTGTAAGGCAGGTAATGTTGTTTTTGTGCGAAATTAATTTTGTTGGCGTTTTAAGATCCTTGGGCGCTGATTGGAAGCCTCGCGCTGAGCGTCTTTGGCGCCAAAGGCGCTTATTGCGAGGCTCTTGGTTGTTTGTGTGATATGAGCAGCGTTGGTGTTTTTTTTGGTATGGCAATGAATAATGAATAAAATAAGAAATTAATATACTTTACCTATTGTGAAGTAATATATGCAGGAAGCATTGTGTTGAAGAGCTGGCAATCTGTTTTCATGTTGCTGCAGCATCAGTGCTGTGGAGCTGCTGTGTAAGCGTCATGAATGTGTGCAGTGTGTAGTGTAATCGTGTGCGTGCGCGAGGCAAATCCGTTAGGGTAGCTGTGTACTTCCGGATTGTATAAGTTAGTGTTCTAAAATGGCGCCTAATGTGTGGTATGCGGCTGTGGCTGATTTTGCGTCCTTGTTTTCGGATGTCGTCTGACGTTTTCGGAAAATCCGTAGGTGTTTGGTGGTGTTTTGCGTGTTTAGGGGCCTTTAGCCTCATTTTCGTTTTATTTGGCGGCCATTTTTTCTCTCGCTTAGGTGATTTTCGGGTGTCTAAACTCAGAAGTTTGGACTTAAATAGAGGTGTAACTTCACTTGCAGAGGTCCTGGGTGCCCCCCCCCCTTGCTGTGGATAAGCTTTTTATCTGTTTGTTGTGTGTATTTATTGTGATTGTAATGTTTTTCGGGTCGCCCGGGTTGCGTCCTTGTTTTCGTATCTCGTACGTCTTTTTCGGAAAATCCGTAGGTATTTGGTGGTGTTTTTCGTGTTTAGGGTCCTGTAGCCTCGTTTTTGTTTTTTTCGCCAGGCATTTTTTCTCTCGCTTAGGGGATTTTCGGGTGTTTAAACTCTTTTATTTCGAGTTAAATTGAGGTGTAAACTGGGTGCCCTCCCTTGCTGTAGGTAAGCTTTTTATGTATTTGTTGTGTGTATTTATTGTGTTTTTCATGAGCGCGGGTTTCTGCTGTTTTTTTCGAGGTCGTAATGGGTCGTAACGCATCTTGTATTTTTGTGTCGTAAGTCCGTTAATTTTGCAAGGTCCGCAGTTGCTGGCAAGGGGAGCCTTCGGCGGTCCGTGCCAGCATCTGCGGCCCTCGCTTTGCGAGCCCGCATCGTTAGCAACAACCCGCATGCTCACAAATATTATATGTGATTATTATTTATTGAGACCTACATTATTTTGTTTAAGCTTCCTTTTTTAGTTAATTTCTCAGCAATGAGCTTTCCATAAGCCTTTTGAAAGCTCATTTACATTCTAGCAGTTGCAAACTTCTCTAGATTCAAGGTCCACTCCCATCAGTAGATTAGCAGAAACAATAATGGTAGCCCCACTGCAGCTTTATTGCATAAATTAGATAATCATGCTTCTTATTTATTTATTGTTTTGCCAGTTCTCATGTGTAGATAAACAAATTGTGACCATGGCACTACAGTGGTCCTATTAAGTATGGAAAGACATCTTGCTGCAGGATAAAATTAAATATTTCTTGGCATTTAAGTAAAAAATGTAACTTTAGTAAGTACATGTAAAATTATATGACTTTGCCGTCCCTTTAAGTTATTAAGGAAATGTGAGGCTTTATATACAGAATGACATTAGTGTATTTGGCAACTCCCCGTATTTAAAATAAACATTCAATGTATAAAAACAGAAATATGTATCCCAAGAGATGATTCTTCTGTTTGATCTATTTTTGATTAGAAAGTAAAAATTAAAAATTAAATCAAATAGTAATAAAACTCCTTTGGGAAAACATACTCTGGTTATGCAGAATTTATCTGAAACCTTGAGATTCTTACAGCTGTATTGTCTCATCTGTAGGTGGTCTTTTTATGTCAAACATAATTAAAATGAATTGCAGTAAGAAAGAGCATAACCACCACATACAGATTTCTGAACCCTCTGGCACCCGCACTCACATGCAAACAATCCTATTTAAATCTGGAGGTTTGGATACTGAATAGATTTGTAGCAGTTTTTTATTTTATATAAATGACAATTAAATGTGATATTGGATACATTTTTACCCAATCTGAACAAGTGTGTTTATCTTCTTTAGTTGATAGGATCATAAATTCAAGACATACAGATTCATTATGCAAATAATATTCCCCTAATAGAATAATTTATAATACAAACGTAAATAAAAATGTGAAAGAACGGGTATCTCTGCCACTTATCTTTGATCTATTCTAACATCTTCAGATAAACAGTAGTAGTGGATCTACGGGAGGTCTATGATCTCACATGCATCCAAAAAGCGGACTTTAGTAGTCAGCAGGATCACTATATACAATTATACTAGTCAGACTCTGTAATTCCACTGTCATTTTCCAAGAAGGTCTCTTTGCCCTTCTTGTAATAAGATTTACTCCTGATGGGCTTGAGAATGATTCTGCTAAGGTTGCCGAATGCTTCATTGGGTGATATACACCGGGCTAAAGCCCTTACAATTCTCTGTTGTATTTGCCAGTTATTGCAAGGATTTCTCTAAAGTCATAGTACATACCACTACTGCTATAGCCAAGGAAGGAGCAGGCAAGCTATGTGCATCATTAATGTCTCATCTTGGTTAGCCTTTGTAGTTGAGGTTCATCCTTTAGAGGTAACAATGGAGGCAGTACATTCTCCTGTGGGTTGTCTTCCCATGTCCTCTTCATCCATGTCCCTTTAGCTTATGCAAGGGTACCTTATCACAGAGAAATGATGATGTGGCTGATTACCAGTTCAGTTAGCACTGAAAGAATGGAGACACCATCTTGAAGGAGCAGTTTATCTTGTCATCATCCTCACAAAAAATAATACATCTTGAAAATAGCAGAAGACTAAATCCCTGACAGACCAGATCTGCAATGTTTTTGATGAGGTTCAATTGTCTAATCTCATACCGTTCAAGTTCATGAATTACCAAGGCTGATACACTGTCCAGAAAGTTCCTGGATGCATAGTTGGAGAAGAACATTTCTTTTTTTCATAATCTTTATTTTTCGTTTTACAATCTAAAGCAGATGGGGTGAAGGAAAAACCAAGAAAATCTCTGAAACATACTGGATACTAAGTCCCTTACTGCTTTATCACCTTATAGTTCATCTCCACTGCTCATGAGCAATTACCAGAACATCTAATTCCCCACCTCACTATTTGTACATTCTACCTAACTGAAGGACAAATATTCTACAATGGTGACAGGAAGTCCTGGGGCATGGAAGAGTCACAAGCTGATGGCACACTCCATCTGATGGTCTCAGATGTTTAGGGAGATAAAGGAGAATGTTACTACCTGTGAGTACCCAAACCAAGAATCACTGATGGTTATCAGTGGAACTTCTACAACCACATATTGTTCCTATCAGATAATGGTCCCATATTTCCATGTATTATGTGGTACATGGGTAGAAGTGGATTTTTTCTCAGTGGCACTGAACTAGTCCAAATATTCATAGAGATATTTTGATTACATGGGTCATCCAGGAATATTGTATCTGGCATAGGGTCATAGTATATCTCTGACCATCTTGATTGCTACATACCATTGAGCTTAGACAAAAAAAAGACTTTCTGTTGGATCGATAGGGTATTTATATTCTCTACAAAAACCTTAATCTCATGTGAATCAACCTTAATGCAGATAAAATCTAAATACTTCAAAATATTTTAAGCGAAAGCCCAATAAATTCTGATCTGAAAGTATAGCATATAAAAACATGTGGCTTACAATTTGTTCTCATGAAACACATGTTTTACAATATCGGGAAAGAACATTGAATAACTGCTCCATGGATTGTCTGGTTTTGACTATAGAACTGCTTAATTACATACAAACCGAGTCAGAGGCGCTCAATCTGAGAATAAACAGCACCTAAGTAGGTTTGTCCTATAGGTCTGGTTACCTACTCGGCGAGCAACCTCTTCTTGCTCACTTGTGCCCTTCACATGAAGAGAAATTCTGTAGTATATCAGTCTGGTCTCACTCAAAAGAGTGATCCAGCCCCGAAATACCAGGCATTTCTACCCTGAACAGGAGAAACAGCAATCCCAGACGTACATTTTGTCCTCTCTTGGGCCTCATCAGTGAGGTGTAGCTGCACTCCCTAAGGCACAGTGAGCAAGGAGTCCACGTTTGGAGCCCCCCATCACTCTTACGGGGAGAAAAACTATACTGACCTGCTTAATTCCAAAGGTCGCAGCTCAAGTATGTGAAATCGTTCTACACCTGGATTTAGCTCCTAACAAGAGGTCATATTATTGGCAAATCTATACATCCGTGTGAACTATACAATTCTGACAATGCTCTTAATTGTGGTTGTTAAGTTATTCTATATTTGAACAGTCGTATTTGAGCCAAAGTTTTATAATTGAATCTTAATAAGGAATAATATAATAAGCAAAACAGTAACTGCATACTTAAATATATTTTAAAATATTTATAGGTGAATTGAAATACCTAAATCATTTATGGGATAAAATATTAATCATTGGGAAAAATTGTATATACATTATTTGGGTGAGAAATGTACTGAGTAATAGTAGATGTGCAGTATGGCTTTCCATTAGAGCTGTGACAGGGTTTCACAATATAAATTAACCTTTTTGTAGTAGTTAAAATAACAGGTGTAGGTAAGTGGTAAAGGAGTTGGATGGTTTACATAAGGGAGAAATCCAGAATGGGAGTTGATGAGAAGAACGGGTAAGGAGAGCATGAAGGTGTGGAGAAAGTAGTGGATGTGATAATGGACCTTTCTGATGCCTTTGTTACCTTAGACACATTCTGTCACTGTTACTTCAGCTTACAGTCTCCTATATTTTATAGTCCATCAGCTCTATTAGCCTACCAGCTTGTGATAGCTGGCAGTGAATACTAATGATTATCACTTAACCCCTACTTGGAATTCCATTTTGACTCTCTATACACCTGAGAGGGGGGTTCACTATGAAATATAAGTATCTGCTTTTCTTTTTGGATATATAAATCTTCCAATTAGTAATAATACTCAATCTTTATTGCTTACTAACAAGTAAAAACTTTTGAGACTTACTCTTGAACTTAAATAAGGTTTGGGGCACATGTGCAATGGAGTAATTATACCCACATACAAAAAAGGCACAACACTGCTAAGTGGGACAAAGAGTACCCCCTTATTTAAGGGTTATTACTTTATAATATAACTAATTTCACTGAGAAGTGAAAGGCTCTCATTTGTCCCATATTATCTTGTCCTCTTTTAATTTGTGTGTTCAATCCTGGATTTTTTTAACCAGTTTTAAACTTCGCCGTTGTGATATATTTATAATAAAGATTTGTTATATTATTTTCCCAATTCTGTATTGAGCAAATGATTTCATTATAGGTGGTAGACACCTTGGGAGCTTAGCAATCCTATGTTTGTACTTTTAGTTCTATACTTTGTGGTTTAATCCACTTTTCTTGGAAGCATTAATTATTATTTATCAATTTACACGTGGATTGTGAGAAGGGGGGGATTGCTTTAAAATGTCGAATACTACCATTCCCAATATGGATATTGAGTCACTTTTGAAAGAGGCTGAAGAAAGCTTCTCACTAAAATCAGAACCTTTGTTAAATGACAATAAAGATATAAGAAACACATTTAGTGAATTATTAACAACTATGAAAAAACAAGTAAAATCAGTATGGGAGATAAGTAGTCTCCAGAATTATTTGAAAAATAAAATTGTTCCCAGGGGTCTTAGGGTCAATGTTACCCCAGCAATAAATCTAAGTAATGAAACTTTTTTGAATAAATGGAAAGAAATACTCCTCAAATGTTCATTTGATCTGATATCTCTCATTATAGAAACTGAACAGCAAAATCTTGAGATTATTAAACCAAAGATCCAACTTTGTCAACAAGAGTTTAATAAACTTTCTGAATTGACAGAGTATGATGTATACTGCAAGAAACTTAATGACAATATGGATAGATTCAAAAAAGAGATCAGGGAACGAAAACAGAAAAAATTCTGGAGAGACCAAACTGATTTTAAAAATGGGAAGATCTTTAAACGGTTCTCTACTAACAAACCAAGAGGTTCAGACATTAGCTCCTCTGATTTTGAAAATTCAGATCTGGAAGATAGTACAGGACATACTACTCGGCCCAGACTTCCCAATACAACTTATAGAAGAGAACCATATGAGATGAGATCATTCACAAATGCTAGGACACCTACTGCTTACAATAATGAAGGTTTTTTAGAAAGAGGCCAACATGCAAGGAGAGGCTCAGAAAGGATCATGAGGAACAGAAAAAACAAAGAAGATCAGACAGGCAGAGGAACAACATAGCTAATGATCAAAGCCTGCAAATTGTGAATCTCTCTGATTTTAATCTCAACAGTGATCATGAGTCAATTCTCAAAAAAGGCTTAACTTTTGTTCCTACCTCTAGAACTGATAAATTCACTCATATCAAAGATGTGAATCTTTTTGCTAGGAAACTTGCTTTACATAAGTTTTACAAAAATAAACAAGAAAGGGAGTATATGAGTCTAGGTGTGAGCAAGGAGGATATTGAAACCTTTCAGACCTTTTTGTCATTATTGAACGAAAACCACCCTGATCCATTACATTCTACTATGCACCAAAAGAAATGGAAAAATAAAAGTTCTTTTACTCCATTTCTTAAGGACTTTGCAAATATTTGGGTATTCCTACAGCAGGTTACTAGAGAAATTGAAGAACTTGACTACTCTAAACTTTGCAAGGAATATAACCTCACAAAGAATGAATACAAGGCACTTGATGAGCTCAAAAAATGTCAGGACATACAAATTAAGCCTGCAGACAAAGGCGGGAATATAGTGTTAATGGGAAATGACGACTATATAAAAATGTGTAAAAAAATTTTGGATGATACTGTCACCTATGAAGTGCTATCAAATAATCCCACAAAGGACTATAGAATAGCATTGAAAAACATCTTAGACAATGCCAAATTGGATAAAATCATTGATGAGCAGACTTACACATTCCTTCTTCCCAAATGTCCCACCATTTCTACCTTTTATGCCCTTCCTAAGGTGCATAAGAAGACTTCCCCTATTCCTGGTAGACCAATAATATCTGGTTCGAACAATCTCTCATCCAATGCAAGCATCTTTGTGGACTTTTATCTTAGAGATTTAGTGCAAAGCTTACCATCTTATGTTATGGACACAAATGACATCCTAAAACAGCTAGAGGACCTGTATATCCCAGAGCATTCCTGGTTGGCGTCAATTGACGTTGAGGCCCTATATAGCAGTATTCCCCATGATTTTGGCATGGAAGCAGTCAAATACTTTTTAAGCACAAAAAGCTCTAATGAAGTTAAATTCAACTTCTTTTTACTTCAACTTTTGGAATATGTTCTCAAACATAATTACTTTATCTTTGATGATAAATGGTACCACCAACGTAAAGGTACAGCCATGGGCACCTCTTGTGCCCCAGGGTATGCGAACTTACTGTTAGGTTGGTGGGAGGAGAAAATTGTATTTGACGACATTCATATGTCACTCATGCAACACGCCATCTTGTGGCGACGCTATATAGACGATATTCTGGTTGTCTGGACAGGCACCAGAATACAATTTGAGGAGCTGATGAAAGTTCTTAATACTAATGTAATTGGTCTAAAATTTACATACGATATTAACCCCACTCAAGTCACCTTCTTGGACTTACTCATCAATAAAGATGAATATGGCAAAGTATCTACCACCACATTTAGGAAAGATACGGCAACAAATACTCTGCTAAGATGGGAAAGTCAGCATTTCTTACCATTAAAAAGAGGGATCCCCAGAGGTCAGTACCTTAGGCTCAGAAGGACCTGCAGTACGGATAATGAATTCAAATTAGAAGCGGACAAACTCAGAAAAAGATTCCAAGAAAGGGGTTACCCCAATAAATGCCTGAAAAAGGCATTTAAATACGCCTTGGTTTGTAATAGAACTGAACTCCTCAATGGGCTACATACCCAAAAGATGAAAGCAAGTAAGAATTTGCAAGAGAACCAACCTAGATGTATCCTGACCTTTGGATATGACTCAGATAGAATTCATAGCATCCTATCCAAAAATTGGCACTTGTTAAAAAATGATGAGGATCTAGAGGACTGCCTACCACCTAAACCATCGGTCACCTATCGGAGGGGTAAAAACCTTAAGGACATGTTGGTCCACGGTTACTTTAAAAAGCAAGGACCTAAACCCACATGGTTGAGACCATTATCTGGCTGCTTCAGGTGTGGCAAATGTAAATTTTGTAAATATATTAAACCATCTAAGTCTTTTCAACATACAGTAAGTGGCGAGGAATTTAAACTTAAAGAATTTACTAATTGTTGTTCCACAAGCGTTATTTATGTGGCGACCTGCCTTTGTTCTAAGATCTATGTAGGTAAAACGAGGCGCCAAGTACGCAGAAGAATAGGGGAACACGTCTACTCGATCAAAAATAATCTTGACACACCTTTGGCACGCCACGTGAGGTGTTATCATAGAGGCAACAGTGATGTTCTTACATTTACCATACTTGAAAGGGTACATATGGGCCCTAGAAAAGGAGATTTGGATAGAAAATTGCTCCAGTGTGAAGCACGCTGGATCTACAAACTTAAAGCATTATCACCACAAGGACTGAATGAAGGTTTTACTTTCACTTCTTTCATTTAAGAGAGGTTCCTTCATTTAGCTATAAGTCCAGTTTATAATCTAGAGGAAACTACTTACTCTTTAGCCTCCTTATTTCTCAGTAGGCCGCAATCTGGAGTAGATTACTTTTTAGAGATTATTAATCTCACTCATTATATCAATGCACCTTTTTGATTCTTACACTCCTCACACACTTTATTAGGATAGCCATCTTATCCCCTCTGTGGTATTTCCACACCACTTCCACCTTTTTTGATAGAGAAGTCTCCCTTAGCCGGGACTTATTGGGTCATAGTTCTTATGATCCTGTTTAGTATCCTTATTTTTCACTATAGCCACTTATTTCTAATTAGCAGGATTATCCTGCTATGTTACACATACACATATATAGTATTTCATTCTAGACTTACTCTTCTTATCACATACTCAGTTTGCCTTATACATATATTATATTTCATTATTTCATTATTTTACTTCACACATCACTCTAGTAGGATGTTCATTTTTGCATGGGTCTATTTCTCTTCTCTCTTAGTAGCATACCTTCTTTCTCTTACTACTTGTTACTGTTCAGTAGCATGTAGTATATCTTTCATGATTTTTTGCTTTATCCCTCTCTAGTTCACTTTATTCCTTTTATCTATACTATCCTCCTGTTCCTCTTCTCATAAGTATTACCTCCTTTACAATGGTTATTGATTCCCATCTTTGCTTTGACTGCATATTCTGCCTGTATTATACCATATTCCTTTACATTTTACTCTCTCCCCGTTTTTGTATTCATTTTGAGCCATACTGTACAGGACCAGTGGGCTGTGTCCCCTTTACATAAGCCTTTCAGTACTAGCAGCTCCGTTTTCCCTTCTCTGATCCCACGTGATATTACACAAGGTCTCCATGGTTACGCTAACCAGTTAAATAGACGGGCGCCTTAGCAACCCGTGTTTGCCTTTGAGGAAGACGTCCAGTGACGTCGAAACGCGTCAGGCGTGCGACGCTGCGTGCCTCCGTTCGTTTGAGCGCGCAGTGATCGCGTACTAGCAGTGTATGAGAGTGTCTGTGTGCCCTTACCTGTCCTAACCCAATATTTATGCATGTGACTGGCGATTGTTGTTCTGCAGGATTTGTTACCTTAGACACATTCTGTCACTGTTACTTCAGCTTACAGTCTCCTATATTTTATAGTCCATCAGCTCTATTAGCCTACCAGCTTGTGATAGCTGGCAGTGAATACTAATGATTATCACTTAACCCCTACTTGGAATTCCATTTTGACTCTCTATACACCTGAGAGGGGGGTTCACTATGAAATATAAGTATCTGCTTTTCTTTTTGGATATATAAATCTTCCAATTAGTAATAATACTCAATCTTTATTGCTTACTAACAAGTAAAAACTTTTGAGACTTACTCTTGAACTTAAATAAGGTTTGGGGCACATGTGCAATGGAGTAATTATACCCACATACAAAAAAGGCACAACACTGCTAAGTGGGACAAAGAGTACCCCCTTATTTAAGGGTTATTACTTTATAATATAACTAATTTCACTGAGAAGTGAAAGGCTCTCATTTGTCCCATATTATCTTGTCCTCTTTTAATTTGTGTGTTCAATCCTGGATTTTTTTAACCAGTTTTAAACTTCGCCGTTGTGATATATTTATAATAAAGATTTGTTATATTATTTTCCCAATTCTGTATTGAGCAAATGATTTCATTATAGGTGGTAGACACCTTGGGAGCTTAGCAATCCTATGTTTGTACTTTTAGTTCTATACTTTGTGGTTTAATCCACTTTTCTTGGAAGCATTAATTATTATTTATCAATTTACACGTGGATTGTGAGAAGGGGGGGATTGCTTTAAAATGTCGAATACTACCATTCCCAATATGGATATTGAGTCACTTTTGAAAGAGGCTGAAGAAAGCTTCTCACTAAAATCAGAACCTTTGTTAAATGACAATAAAGATATAAGAAACACATTTAGTGAATTATTAACAACTATGAAAAAACAAGTAAAATCAGTATGGGAGATAAGTAGTCTCCAGAATTATTTGAAAAATAAAATTGTTCCCAGGGGTCTTAGGGTCAATGTTACCCCAGCAATAAATCTAAGTAATGAAACTTTTTTGAATAAATGGAAAGAAATACTCCTCAAATGTTCATTTGATCTGATATCTCTCATTATAGAAACTGAACAGCAAAATCTTGAGAGTATTAAACCAAAGATCCAACTTTGTCAACAAGAGTTTAATAAACTTTCTGAATTGACAGAGTATGATGTATACTGCAAGAAACTTAATGACAATATGGATAGATTCAAAAAAGAGATCAGGGAACGAAAACAGAAAAAATTCTGGAGAGACCAAACTGATTTTAAAAATGGGAAGATCTTTAAACGGTTCTCTACTAACAAACCAAGAGGTTCAGACATTAGCTCCTCTGATTTTGAAAATTCAGATCTGGAAGATAGTACAGGACATACTACTAGGCCCAGACTTCCCAATACAACTTATAGAAGAGAACCATATGAGATGAGATCATTCACAAATGCTAGGACACCTACTGCTTACAATAATGAAGGTTTTTTAGAAAGAGGCCAACATGCAAGGAGAGGCTCAGAAAGGATCATGAGGAACAGAAAAAACAAAGAAGATCAGACAGGCAGAGGAACAACATAGCTAATGATCAAAGCCTGCAAATTGTGAATCTCTCTGATTTTAATCTCAACAGTGATCATGAGTCAATTCTCAAAAAAGGCTTAACTTTTGTTCCTACCTCTAGAACTGATAAATTCACTCATATCAAAGATGTGAATCTTTTTGCTAGGAAACTTGCTTTACATAAGTTTTACAAAAATAAACAAGAAAGGGAGTATATGAGTCTAGGTGTGAGCAAGGAGGATATTGAAACCTTTCAGACCTTTTTGTCATTATTGAACGAAAACCACCCTGATCCATTACATTCTACTATGCACCAAAAGAAATGGAAAAATAAAAGTTCTTTTACTCCATTTCTTAAGGACTTTGCAAATATTTGGGTATTCCTACAGCAGGTTACTAGAGAAATTGAAGAACTTGACTACTCTAAACTTTGCAAGGAATATAACCTCACAAAGAATGAATACAAGGCACTTGATGAGCTCAAAAAATGTCAGGACATACAAATTAAGCCTGCAGACAAAGGCGGGAATATAGTGTTAATGGGAAATGACGACTATATAAAAATGTGTAAAAAAATTTTGGATGATACTGTCACCTATGAAGTGCTATCAAATAATCCCACAAAGGACTATAGAATAGCATTGAAAAACATCTTAGACAATGCCAAATTGGATAAAATCATTGATGAGCAGACTTACACATTCCTTCTTCCCAAATGTCCCACCATTTCTACCTTTTATGCCCTTCCTAAGGTGCATAAGAAGACTTCCCCTATTCCTGGTAGACCAATAATATCTGGTTCGAACAATCTCTCATCCAATGCAAGCATCTTTGTGGACTTTTATCTTAGAGATTTAGTGCAAAGCTTACCATCTTATGTTATGGACACAAATGACATCCTAAAACAGCTAGAGGACCTGTATATCCCAGAGCATTCCTGGTTGGCGTCAATTGACGTTGAGGCCCTATATAGCAGTATTCCCCATGATTTTGGCATGGAAGCAGTCAAATACTTTTTAAGCACAAAAAGCTCTAATGAAGTTAAATTCAACTTCTTTTTACTTCAACTTTTGGAATATGTTCTCAAACATAATTACTTTATCTTTGATGATAAATGGTACCACCAACGTAAAGGTACAGCCATGGGCACCTCTTGTGCCCCAGGGTATGCGAACTTACTGTTAGGTTGGTGGGAGGAGAAAATTGTATTTGACGACATTCATATGTCACTCATGCAACACGCCATCTTGTGGCGACGCTATATAGACGATATTCTGGTTGTCTGGACAGGCACCAGAATACAATTTGAGGAGCTGATGAAAGTTCTTAATACTAATGTAATTGGTCTAAAATTTACATACGATATTAACCCCACTCAAGTCACCTTCTTGGACTTACTCATCAATAAAGATGAATATGGCAAAGTATCTACCACCACATTTAGGAAAGATACGGCAACAAATACTCTGCTAAGATGGGAAAGTCAGCATTTCTTACCATTAAAAAGAGGGATCCCCAGAGGTCAGTACCTTAGGCTCAGAAGGAACTGCAGTACGGATAATGAATTCAAATTAGAAGCGGACAAACTCAGAAAAAGATTCCAAGAAAGGGGTTACCCCAATAAATGCCTGAAAAAGGCATTTAAATACGCCTTGGTTTGTAATAGAACTGAACTCCTCAATGGGCTACATACCCAAAAGATGAAAGCAAGTAAGAATTTGCAAGAGAACCAACCTAGATGTATCCTGACCTTTGGATATGACTCAGATAGAATTCATAGCATCCTATCCAAAAATTGGCACTTGTTAAAAAATGATGAGGATCTAGAGGACTGCCTACCACCTAAACCATCGGTCACCTATCGGAGGGGTAAAAACCTTAAGGACATGTTGGTCCACGGTTACTTTAAAAAGCAAGGACCTAAACCCACATGGTTGAGACCATTATCTGGCTGCTTCAGGTGTGGCAAATGTAAATTTTGTAAATATATTAAACCATCTAAGTCTTTTCAACATCCAGTAAGTGGCGAGGAATTTAAACTTAAAGAATTTACTAATTGTTGTTCCACAAGCGTTATTTATGTGGCGACCTGCCTTTGTTCTAAGATCTATGTAGGTAAAACGAGGCGCCAAGTACGCAGAAGAATAGGGGAACACGTCTACTCGATCAAAAATAATCTTGACACACCTTTGGCACGCCACGTGAGGTGTTATCATAGAGGCAACAGTGATGTTCTTACATTTACCATACTTGAAAGGGTACATATGGGCCCTAGAAAAGGAGATTTGGATAGAAAATTGCTCCAGTGTGAAGCACGCTGGATCTACAAACTTAAAGCATTATCACCACAAGGACTGAATGAAGGTTTTACTTTCACTTCTTTCATTTAAGAGAGGTTCCTTCATTTAGCTATAAGTCCAGTTTATAATCTAGAGGAAACTACTTACTCTTTAGCCTCCTTATTTCTCAGTAGGCCGCAATCTGGAGTAGATTACTTTTTAGAGATTATTAATCTCACTCATTATATCAATGCACCTTTTTGATTCTTACACTCCTCACACACTTTATTAGGATAGCCATCTTATCCCCTCTGTGGTATTTCCACACCACTTCCACCTTTTTTGATAGAGAAGTCTCCCTTAGCCGGGACTTATTGGGTCATAGTTCTTATGATCCTGTTTAGTATCCTTATTTTTCACTATAGCCACTTATTTCTAATTAGCAGGATTATCCTGCTATGTTACACATACACATATATAGTATTTCATTCTAGACTTACTCTTCTTATCACATACTCAGTTTGCCTTATACATATATTATATTTCATTATTTCATTATTTTACTTCACACATCACTCTAGTAGGATGTTCATTTTTGCATGGGTCTATTTCTCTTCTCTCTTAGTAGCATACCTTCTTTCTCTTACTACTTGTTACTGTTCAGTAGCATGTAGTATATCTTTCATGATTTTTTGCTTTATCCCTCTCTAGTTCACTTTATTCCTTTTATCTATACTATCCTCCTGTTCCTCTTCTCATAAGTATTACCTCCTTTACAATGGTTATTGATTCCCATCTTTGCTTTGACTGCATATTCTGCCTGTATTATACCATATTCCTTTACATTTTACTCTCTCCCCGTTTTTGTATTCATTTTGAGCCATACTGTACAGGACCAGTGGGCTGTGTCCCCTTTACATAAGCCTTTCAGTACTAGCAGCTCCGTTTTCCCTTCTCTGACCCCACGTGATATTACACAAGGTCTCCATGGTTACGCTAACCAGTTAAATAGACGGGCGCCTTAGCAACCCGTGTTTGCCTTTGAGGAAGACGTCCAGTGACGTCGAAACGCGTCAGGCGTGCGACGCTGCGTGCCTCCGTTCGTTTGAGCGCGCAGTGATCGCGTACTAGCAGTGTATGAGAGTGTCTGTGTGCCCTTACCTGTCCTAACCCAATATTTATGCATGTGACTGGCGATTGTTGTTCTGCAGGATTTGTTACCTTAGACACATTCTGTCACTGTTACTTCAGCTTACAGTCTCCTATATTTTATAGTCCATCAGCTCTATTAGCCTACCAGCTTGTGATAGCTGGCAGTGAATACTAATGATTATCACTTAACCCCTACTTGGAATTCCATTTTGACTCTCTATACACCTGAGAGGGGGGTTCACTATGAAATATAAGTATCTGCTTTTCTTTTTGGATATATAAATCTTCCAATTAGTAATAATACTCAATCTTTATTGCTTACTAACAAGTAAAAACTTTTGAGACTTACTCTTGAACTTAAATAAGGTTTGGGGCACATGTGCAATGGAGTAATTATACCCACATACAAAAAAGGCACAACACTGCTAAGTGGGACAAAGAGTACCCCCTTATTTAAGGGTTATTACTTTATAATATAACTAATTTCACTGAGAAGTGAAAGGCTCTCATTTGTCCCATATTATCTTGTCCTCTTTTAATTTGTGTGTTCAATCCTGGATTTTTTTAACCAGTTTTAAACTTCGCCGTTGTGATATATTTATAATAAAGATTTGTTATATTATTTTCCCAATTCTGTATTGAGCACACAATTGACTACCTACTTATTATTTTTGTTCTTGTGTCCAGTCTTATCTCTCTAACTGCTCTCATTCCCAGGCATAACTTTTCATCACAATTACCACTCGCTGTCAGGGTTCCTGAAGGCTCACTCTTAGGCCTTATGGTTTTCTCAAACTAAACTGTATCCCATGGCAAATTAATTAGCCTCCTTGGGTTCTAAGTGTCATCTCTACTATGATAATACTCACATCTGTGCCTCCCCTTACTTATCTGACTCCCTACTAGCTCGTGCTATCAACTGCCTATCCAAAATATCCTGGATTTCTTCCCACAGCCTGAAATAAAAAAATCATAAGACTGAGCCCCCAGCCTCTATCACATCACCAGCACTCTAGCAATCACCAGCTCCTCTATAATACCTACATCCCTAGTGATTCCTTGTGATTGCACGCCATTTTCCTTTCTCCTTCATTCCTCACACCCAACCACCTGGCAAAGCCTCTTACTTATCATTTAATGTACGGATTACTGGAAATGTACACCTTCGTGTCTTCAATGCTTTTGCTGGGCTCATCTATCTCTACAATCATTACTCATTGGCTGCTTCACTCTGACAATCCATCCAATGGCTTCCCATATCCTCTACAAGTTAGTTCAAAGTTCAGTTAGTTCACCTACAATGCCCTCAACAAACTGCACCCTCCTACATATAACATTTGATCTCCACATTCTCCTCTAAGTGCTTCTCCACCCTGCCCAGAACATACGTCCCTCTTCAGCCATCATCCTATCCTCACCATCTTATTTCCTAAAATTCTCCACCTCCCTGTCAGACTCCTCCCAGCTCTTCACAGTTTTAAACACTCTCTGAAAACTGATATATTTAGGGAAGCCACCAACTTATTCAATAACATCAGCTATTTAAATAAGAGGCATACATCCTGCTTCTTCACTGGACAATCAAAAATACTCTCATTGTTTACCTCTTAATACTCAGCTACTGATGGGAAAAAAGAGAAAGTAATGTGAGATGTGTGAAGCAAGAAGTTAGTAGGGAAATAACAAAGCTATAAGGTAGAGGGGAGACAGGGTCATTGAAACAAGAGGGTCTGATTAATGTCCACCTTGCCTGGTCCTTGAGTTTTGGTGGGCGGCCGTCTCTTGGCAGGTTTACTGTTGTGCCATTTTCTTTCCTTTTGGTTATGATAGATTTGATAGTGCTCCTGGGGATCATCAACGATTTGGATATTTTTTCATAACCTAACCCTGACTTCTCAACAACATTGTCCCTTACTTGTTTGGAGAGTTCCTTGGTCTTCATGGCAGTGTTTGCTTAGTGGTGCCTCTTGCTTAGGTGTTCCAGCCTCTGGGGCCTTTCAAAAAAAGTTGTGTATATGTAATGACAGATCATGTGACACTTAGGTTGGACACAGGTGGACATCATTTCACTAATTATGTGACTTCTGAAGGAAATTGGTTGCACCAGAGCTTTTTATGGGTTTCATAACAAAGGGGGTGAATACATACGCACATGACAATTTTCTGTTTTCTATTTCTAAAAAATAGTTTTATGTATATATTTTTCTCATTTCACTTCACTAACTTAGACTATTGTGTTCTGATCCATCACATACAATTCAGATTAACAAAACATTGAACTTAAGGCTATAATGTAACAAAATAGGTAGAAAGTTAAGGGGGGTGAATACTTTTGCAAGGCACTGTAGATAGATAGATAGATAGATAGATAGATAGATAGATAGATAGATAGATAGATAGATAGATAAAAGCTACTGGTGGGGAAAAAAATAGAAAGTAATGTGAGATGGGTGAAGCAAGAGGGTAGTAGGGAAATAACAAAGCTATAAGGTAGAGGGGAAATAGGGTTATTGAAACAAGAGAAATGGAGGGGGAGGAGAGATAGATAGATAGATAGATAGATAGATAGATAGATAGATAGATAGATATCTAGATAGACCTTCTTCTATTTACCACTCTTGTCACCTCCTCTTACTCCCGCCCTCTCTTGTGCTGCCGCTATAATCTGGAACTCCTTGCCTCGCTCCACCAGATAATCCTCCTGCCTCAAAACCTTCAAAACATCACTAAAAACACATCTGTTTAAAGAAGCCTACCACCTTCCTTCCTAACATACACAACACTTCTCTCACCCTCCTGTACCACACACAAAAACTTTAGATTGTAAGTCTGTGAGTTTTCAATCTTGCATGGAACTTGGGGAAAACTCTATGGACACCGGATTCTGAGCTCAAAGACAGGGCCCTCCATTCTTTGCAATGTGTTAATATTGAATATATCTTTCTCTGGAAATTGACGTATGTATAGCGCTACGGAATATGTTGGCGCATCACAAATAAACAATAATAATAATATCAGATACATATTTTGATTAATTGATAGATAAATAGATAGATAGATAGATATTTTGATAGATAGATAGATAGATATCCAGATACATATTTTGATAGATAAATAGATAGATAAATATCTAGATGGATAGATACACATTTGCTATGATAGATAGATAGATAGATAGATAGATAGATAGATAGATAGATAGATAGATAGATAGATAGATAGATATCCAGATACATATTTTGATAAATAGATAGCTAGATATATAGATAGATGTTTCAACTGACATAAAATAAATAATTGCAATTATGATCCCTTTGAAGCTACTGAATGAAATTTGAGCACCGCAGAGGCTACTTTCTGGAGTGCCTTTCGTTGTTAATATAGGAAGAATGTGCAAATTACTTTAAATTTCAAACACTGAGTAAATTTGAACAAGGGGTACATTCCCTTTATAGCACATCAGCTGTGACAACAGATTTGAAAATCTGCATTCAACCATTTTGTAACCCCAGGGCTGTTCATTAGATTATACTGCTCCCTATCTGTCTTGAACAAGCACATTGCACAGTAGTTTGTAAGCTGTCATTTCTATTAATAATCAGCACTATGAATGTAGATTATTTTGCTAACTACCTTACATAAAAAGACTATTGAGAATGATCACACATGTGCCTTTGTCTTTTATAGTCTGCTTTCATGGTTACCACCAGATGTTTGAGATTCTTGACTTTAACAATTTATATCATATCTTTTCGAGCTTCAAACACCTTAAATAATGACTCCGGAGTGATAAAGCCTAATATGCTACAAATTGGTCGACAAACTATTCAAAGTTAAGCAATGAGCATTAATCCTTCTACTAAATTATTCATTAAATTCTAATGAGCGTAAAACACACATTTTTCATATTATTTATACTACAGGATCACCTGTATCACCAAATTGGGGAAAACTTCCCATATTTGAGAAGTATGTCACAAACTAAAACATTAGTAGATATTTAATTCACCAGCATAAAATAATGTTTAGGGATACAATGAATTTTAGTAGTGCCTAAAAAAATTAAATTTGGCATATTTACATATTTTATAGCTGACTGCAGCTTTTACTGGGACCTACCCCTATTGTTAAATGGCAATTCAAAGTGCCAGTGTGAAATAAACTGATATGTATGTTTGAAAAATTGGATTTGAACTAGGTGCATAAAAAAGAAAGGAAAATATCACGGGGCTAGGTTTTATTTAGAAACTAAAAATGTTGGTGCCACTGTTAGTGACGTTTACATATGTGAGATGGGCATTTACATTGCTGCCGGAGTTGGGCTTGCAGTTATCATTCTGAGTGCCTGCTTTTGAGGACGTGTGCAAGAGGGGAAAGGGCTTCTCAGCCTTTTGGCTAAGATCAAGTGTAGTACCTCCTCTGAAATAGGTGGTCTGCCACACCAGTTATGAAGAGGGGGGAACCTTGGTCTGGCCAGGGGCCGGGAGGAAATTGATGCTCGGGGCTTAGGGGAGTATCCTTCCTGCTCCCCCATAATAGCACTGTGCACTTTTCCTTTCTGAGCACTTCACGGGCCCCCCAGCCAGGACCTTTTGGTTTGTGGGGGGTACTTTATTTTTGTTTTTGCCCCCAGCCTACGGGTTGGGGGAGCACTTCACAGTGCACCCTGGGCCAGAGAGTCTTGTGAGAGAGGTCTCTCTGGCCTTGCACTAAGTATGATGGGGTGGGTGAGAGCTGCCCCATCAGATACTGGTACCATGCACGGTTGATTTTTTTGGCACTGATTTTTTTGCACTCTCTCTTTGGTCTGAAAGCTCCAATGATACTATAAATTCTCAAATTTTAATTCCATATCCCCCCATAACTCCCTCCCATCAAGATAATGTAGTGACAGCCCATTTGGCCCCAAGCTACCAAGAAGTGTTGAAGCCACACAAAGAACTTCCTATACACACGTGCTTCAAAAATTAAGATTGAAAATGAAATATTTTTATGGTAGTAGCTTACTGCTGATGTTAGTTTGTTACATACTAAACATCAAGTTTTTCTGCAACAGTGGTCCATTAACTGGACCTCAAATGCCATTAGTAAAATACAAGTGGTCCACCAAGACCAAAGAGAAAAAGGCATGGATATAATAATAATAATAATAATAATAATAAAATATACACATGAAATAAATATATAATAAAATAAAATATGTACATCTGTTGTAATTAATAAGTTACTTTAAGTGTTGGTTACTAAGAGCCATGTGTAAATCAGTTAGGGCATTGCCGTAAATTGGCTGCAGGAGCTTTTTTCCCCTATCTTCTACACTAATGTAAATATTTTCCTCCCCCAGCTTAGAGCACTCAGTGCACACCCATAAATCCTGCCTTAGAATCTGTGCAGGGAGTAGCCAAACCAAGCTTCATGGATGAGACGGCCCTAGGAGCCAATAGGAAATGTTAATGTCATAAAACTTATAATGAGTGGGCAATGCTGGAACAAGTGGTTTGGGTTTGGGTGTCTCAGTCTAACAGAGTAACTCGTAATTTATCGTCGGTGCAAAAATCGCTTTTTGGCTTTGTTGTAAAGCTCAATCCTAGCAGTGACCGGTAGCAGTTTGCTCGCAATGTTTTAGAAATGGGTGATTAACATAGCTAGGTAGGATTTACTGTGCTTCTTTGGCACTCATAATTCATTTTTCATGGATTTTCATGGATTAACATAAAGCCCTAAATGTTTTTTTTAAGGAAATCAGTTACAACATGATTTTGCTCAAAGGTCACTGACGTAGGAAGGGAGGGGCGCGGGGGGAGGACCACCCCAGTCGCAACCACCTTGGAGGCGGCACGAGCTGCGGCGAGAACGACGGTCAGTTGCTGCTGATGTAGAAGATGTAGAAGTGAGTGTGTGTCTGTGTTGTGTAAGTGTGTCTGTGTGAGTGTCTAAGTCTTTGTGTTTGTGTCTGTGAGTGTGTCTGTATGTGTGTGAGTGTGTGTCTGTGAGTGTATGTGTGTGTGTCTGTGTGAGTGTCTGTGAATGAGTGTGTGTCTGTGTGAGTGTGTGTAAGTCTGTGTGGGATGATAGATAGATAGATAGATAGACATTGCATTTGAATGTTAATCAAAAAAATATAAGATTACTATCAAAATAAGAAGGTTACAAACGATTTAGGAACATAAGCTAAAGTATTTAAAGTAAAAGAAAATATGCAACTGTAAAATCTAGTTTTAATCTAATTGAATTGCTAACGATTAACTAAACAACACTGCTCTAGATTCACCAATTTAGCAGGGGCTGTGATGTGCTTCCCTTAAAGAAACCCAGATGAGGTTCCAAATATTGAATAATATTATGCATTGTGTGGATAAGAACAACTGATTGACTTTTGGCAATTGCAAGATTCAATTCAAGTTTACTGTAATAAAATGCTTTTTGTATTAACATTCAATTGATAAACTATTTTTTACTACCTATATTTAAAAAATTAGGTCCTTTCCCTCTTCACCATTGAAAAACCTTACAGTTGCAGTTCCGCCGCTGGTGGACAGATGGCGCTGACGATTTTAGCATATATGGCGTGCCGACAGAAGAGACCTTGAGCTATGAGAGACGCGCCCGAGGCCCTGGGGGGCCGAGTGCCCACGCCGAACATTTTGATGGCCTTGCTGTTGATTTAGTGCCCTCGAGTTGCGCCACGTCGGAGGAGAGAATAATTCTTTGCCTTCCATGGAACTAGACAGCGCCTGAAAAATCACATCACCCTCTGGCGGATGGCACATGTAACTGCAGCTGTCATTGCTGCAGAAGAAATGCGCAGGCAAAGAGGGATAGATCCTAAAATTATACTATACTTAGAGTCTTCTTTGCGATCCTTTAGCCAGCAATAACTGCTGAGGCAAAATTACCATTGCAGTACTCCAAGACCCTTTGCAGATCTTATAAAGCTTAGTGAATCTAACCCACTTTTCTACCACCTGTCAGTTTAAGATTAAAAGTGTAAGTTTGGAATTTAACAAAAAATCATTTGAAACCACAAAAAATAATATCCTGCTAAAAAATAATAATTATATCAAGAATAATTCCTCTCTGACACACATTTATTTAATAATATTAATATAATTACTCCACCGTAATTCCTTTGCTTGGTGTGATACAGATACCTGACTTATTATGATGACTTTCACTGGCCTGAAGGAATTAAATAGAGAATCTGGGAAAGAACTGCAGAAGTTCCAAGTCAGGCAAATAAATTGGATTTAAGTATATTACAGTCATAATCTTTTTTTACCTCTCTCCAGACAGACTTTGTACACTGAGAAATGAGAATGTATTCTTAGGCAAATCTTGACCTGAGGGAGAAGGCAGTGGGAATCTGGGTTTTCAATAACATAAGACAATAAACCTTATACTCTAACCTACTGCAATATTGTAAAAGTATAAAGAGCTTAGCAACTAATAAAAAGAAAGGGGCTCCCAACTCTGTATCTGAAGTGTACAAGGACACTTAATAAAAATGATAATGAGTCAGGCCAGAATTAAAGACTGTATAGTCTATGCTAAAGATGTCTTCCTCCTGCTGATGAGTATTTCAGACCAATTTAAAGAAGTACAACTGGAACAAGAGATGGATGGGCATTTTCAGCAAATTACATTAAGACTTATAGGTTGTTACATTAAAGGGCCATTTACCTCACTACAAGTGTTCTTCATGTTAAAATGCTCTATTGTTTTTTTTTTTTTTTATTATTACACTAATAACAGCTAATAATCTGCAGTCTTGGGTCTGTTTACAAACACACTCCTGATTGCTCTATGATTAACAACACATGACACTGGCTGGTGTAGACTTCACACGCACAAAGATTTATGTTTTTTCTCTGAACTTCAGGGATGTAGCAAGAGATGTTAACCCCCAACTGTCATTTTTAGTTGAATCCAGTAATTATTTTCCTGCACAGATGGATTTGTGAAGTGTTATCTCTTTTTCTACTTATGCTCTCTGTACGGAGCTGTTGCTGTGGCTTTGTCTGGGGGAATGTCAGAATCTCATGTAAACAGAGTTTTCATTTATAAACTTTTCTGTGAAAAGAGAACCTATTTAAAAAATTCAAAAAGATTTTCAACATGGTATTATGAGAAGTTTACAGAGGTGTGCTCCAAGTTGTACTGAATTAACTGGCCCTTTAAATGACTTTGCTGTTCTAGGCAGGGTTTCCATAAAAAGACAAATAAGAGGTTTTTAAATACTGTATAATTTAAAACTATAATAACAAGTACTTTATGAATGCTATTAACAAAGTGCATTTTCCAACAGTTTACTAACTGGACCCTGGAGGCATCCATGATACTTTTGTGCACGTTGTATATGTTAGAGGGGCATTTACATTTCTAGAGACAATGGCTTGTATCTATTTTTGCAAGTAGCTTGCTATTGGCCCTGTGAGGGTGATGGGGTTTTGAGTCAATTTCAATCACATCCAATTATCAAACAATGCATTTCAGTCAAAATTAGCTGACAAAGAAAAGTTAAAAAAATACTTTCTAAAACCATTTTAAGAACATTATTTATTTAAAAAATATATAAAGAAATAGACCATAGTGGTCTTTTAAATGAAAGACAGAGGGGTAATTGAACATGTGAGGGATTGAGGGAAGGAAGAATAGATGGTAGATGGAAAGTACTAGGAACATTTTTGTGACTTGTTATTGCAGATAGATAAAATATACATATAAATGTGCATATTGTTGAATAAGCTGCAAAAAATTAAAAATATACTATCACCATCAATAGTCTTTATGGTAGGTATTGGACAGCAAATTACTTAAACCTTATAGACATTTTGCTGTTATGAGTAGTAGCCTCTTAACATTTTGTATTGGTCTATTTGAATATTTATTGAGTATACAATTGCTGCTTTAAAGTGTTTCACATTGCAGTATATGTTGGTGTTTTATAAATAAGCAGTAATAATATTCATTGTTGTAATCATAATCTATTCAGTGCATTTAATTATCACATTTAGAGAATTTTATGGAAAGACTTAAAATCTTTAGTACCAAAACCTTCCTCACATTTGTTTTAAAAGTTCATTCTTGTTACAAGTTGGTAGCTTAATGAGATACAATTTACTCAGTAAAGAGTCCAGTAATATATTGGCATTTACTGAGACAAGCCTTAAATAACTGTTTAATGTGATATTGCCATGTGGTAATTTTCCAGATAAATGGGCAGTTGCTCCAACAGATACACTGCGGAAGGTCAATGATCCATGTAATACAGACAATTATGGACAAATTTCCATGCCTGGCTGGATAGAGGTGGAGGGGTAAGGAGGGGGGTGAGCTGCATTATACAACAACTAGAACAAATGCCAACCTACTGGCTTAGTTTAAATGTTAATACTGGCATATTTACTGGTCATTATTGTAACAGGTCACGTGCATATAAAATGTTAGAATTTCACACTTTATTTTTCATGCAATATGGGTATTTGGAACATTTTAAAGCTCTTGTTTTGTGGAATAATTGTATTATATTCTTTATAAGCCTTCACACTTGAAAACACATTGGCACATATAGGTGAGATTACATGACTCTGATATGAAATCTTACCAAAGCAAAATCCCATGTAGTTATTATATGCTGCCTGTATCAAACCCTAAAGTCTTCCTCAGTTTCCACAGCACTAGAGAAGGAATCAGCAAGGTCAGAAGGGATATTTAACACATGGGAGGTATGTATGGCCAGATTATCCATTAGGCCAACTAGGCAGCCGCCCAGGAGCACTTTACTGTGAGGGGCGACACTTTTTAAAAATAAAAAAAGTGGTTGCTGGCTTGAAAAATAAATAAATGCTGCAGTTCATAGACTGGCTACTATGGGGTAACCACTTAGAACAAGAGAGTTACTCGCACAGAAAAGGCAAAAATGGGTCAGCACATACCTTGCATACTCACTTGGAGGGGCTCCTCCACTTCACTGCCTAGGGGCTCCAAAAGGTGGATCCAATACTGGAGGTATTGCCAATATCACTGGTGCAATTGATTGCACTCATATGGCACACAAAATGCATGCACTTTCATTCTATGGATTTTAAAGTATGTTTTTAATAAAAATATACACATACAGTGTGTGAATGTAGGGCTCCGTGGAAGTACTAAACATGCCCATATCCTGCATCATTCATGGATATTGCAGAAGTTTAAGTCAGGGCAAATTGCTAGTGGTTTTAATTTGGTGTTCCCTATTAATATCACACACAATCATAGGGAACGGTTAAATTAACATATTTTTAAAGATCATGAAAAGCTGACTCTTTCGTTATATTAGCATTGTTTTTGCTAATCATTCCTGAGTTAAACTTTGAGTTTTGAGCTGTATTAATAGGCAAATGTGGGTCTCTCAAATACTAATTAGTCACTTAAATGTGTTAAGTATTCTCGTAATCTGCTTGCACGTCTCTGTGGTGGCCAATAAATATACCTCCCTATGTGATCATGCAGTTACCCCCACCCTCATAAAGGACTATGTAAATTTGCATTCTGAGCTGCACATCAGCAGACAAGAGCTGATCCCAGAATTAATTACTGTAGAGAATAAGTTCTAGTACAATTTATAGAGAGCTGTTCATGCTCCTGAACATGAAACCAATGGCATAAGAAACAATTCCCAAATATTTTATAATAAAAGTGCCAAATTGCTTGGTTATATATATATTATTATTATTACACTGCATTCTAGGGCCCTCATTCAATTGTGATTTGGCCAATTGAATAGGGCTCTAAATAAGCACATAACATATTTTTTAAAATAAGTTTTTAGTTAGTGAGTACCTTGCTTTTGGATAGATGTTTACTAAGTAAAAACTTCTTTAAAAAAATATGTTATGTGCTTATTTAGACCCCTATTCAATTGCCTAAATTGCAATTGAATGAGGGCCTAGGGAAGCTGAGCTGGGAGGTGCAAATGTGCCCACAAATGCCTCGCTCTTCAATCCTAGCCATTATCAAACATGGCTTCCTTTAAGCTTATGCATGTTTATATATAATATATATATATTGACAGGCTTTCAGAGCTTGGCTTCAAAATCTGTACTAAAATATTGCAAGTTATGAATCTAAAAAAATAATTTCATAGCATAGTAATCTAAAATGTTAATGTTTGTTTCTCAAATATTGCAAAAATATATCCTGTATAAAACTCTGAATAGCACAGCAATTACCGTAATGGTCCAAACATAAGCCGCAGCTTTTTTCCGATTTTTGAGCGTGTAAAGGTACAGGTGCGGCTTATATATGCAACCGTAAAAAAAATCATTGCCGATTTGCGAACTTTGCTTGTTACGTGTGCGGCTTCTATTCGCGAACGCAAAATGACTGCCGATTTGCACAATTGCGAGTTAAGGGTGCCAATTTTTGTGCTTGAGACTGCGGTATTGAATAGCGATTTACGGTTTTAGTGATTCTAGCATCCTCTAAGGCCTGTAACCTGCAAAAAAAGCTACAGCGCTAATTAGAAAGCCTGTTTCTTGCAATGGCTGATAACTTTGAGAGTCTTTTTATCTCCAATTTTACATGTGCGGCTTATATTTGAGTACTATCTTTTTTCTATTTTTTCCCCTTGAACTTTACAGGTGCGGCTTATATGTGGGTGCGGCTTATATTCGGACCAATACGGTATGTTTTACCTCTGTTAATACAGTGTTGAATTCTAGCCCATAGAATTATAAGTGAACCATGAGGAAAGGCATGACCATCAAGGCCCCAAACAAGTGCATAGGTGTACGTGTATGTGTGTGTGTGTGCTTGGGTAAAGCATTGTTGGGCAACGCAGTCCTACAAGGACTGCCAACAGTCCAGGCTTTCAGTAGCTCAGCTTTAACACAGGTGAATCAAACAGTATGCCAATGTAGACAAAACATGAAATACTGAAATAGAGAGATCCAGAAATACTGGGCTGTTGCTGCCCCCTGTAGGACTATGGTGCCCACCACTGGTGCAAAGAGATAGGATATACAGTATGTCATAATGCAATCTGTTTTACGCCCCTCAAATTTTATATATTGCCTACTGACTCAATCAATGTATCTCTGTCAGGTTGTGCTGGATATGGGTGCCTGTGCTCGTTGCTGACCCACATCAGTTGTCCCCAAACCAAAGCAGAGGACAGGTACAACCAAGTCAATAGAACATGCAGGGCAGTCATGCTTCTGGTGGTGCCCTATAGTACTCCCCAGAGAAGGTATGCCAGATCATCATGGTCTGCTTCTGTTTATCCAATACAGCTGTATAGGCAAACTGCCTGGCGAACATAGAGGATCGGCTAAATGAGGTGCCTCAAGATGCAGAACCGGTCTCTGCTCAGAGGATGGGTCACAACTGCATAGACGTGTAGTTTGTGAGCACTTAGAAAAGACTTACCTAACTGATATCAACATATGATTTAAACGGGGCTAACACATGTCACCTACATTTTCTTTATTCATGCTACAGTAGAGGAGCAATGGACAATGACTCGAAATAATATACATTGCAGAGGATGAAGCAAGAATTGCAGATATAAAGGTATGTCCCTAGGTGTTGAAATCAAACTCACATTTAATGTATTGTTATCATGTAAATCAAAGGACCACATTAGTGGTCTAGTAAAGGGCTCTCGGAACAATAATTAACTATGGGATAATCAGAAAAACTTAATATAACAAACTCTTACAGTGCATTAAGACTATGATTTAGTATTTTTCACTCATGTCCTCAGGCTGTTTTAGCTCCAGATCTCTACACCCCCCCAATGAAGTATTGTGTCTGAAGTGGAGCAACCCGGGGGGAGGAATATGCCTAGTGCAGTATGACAGTGGGTGTTGACTAGAAAGTGTATTTGTACATGAGTAGAGATCAGGAGCTTATATACTGGAGGATCATTGAAAAATAGTAATTACGGTATGTACATTAATAGTTTAAACTATTTATCTTTTTCAGAAACGTTTTTGAAGTAGTCCTTTAAACAGCATCTGTGTGATCATGGCTACTTTGAGAAATCTTCTTATTAGGTATTATGTCTATTAATTATATATTGGTGCAAAAATAACCTTGATTGATTGATTGATAATGTGTGATTATTAAGATATCCTTTTGTGTTTTTTTTTCATCTACAGATTTCTGAAGATATTGTCTGGAAAAGAACAAGAAGATCCCCTCCAAGCAAACCAAGAGCCCTGGTGTCGTAACACTTCATGCTAAACTTTGTGAAAAAGCATAAGAAAAAATTTTGTTTGGACATAGTCTATGTGACATTTAAATGTCAGCACCTTTTCTTTGATTAAAGGTGACAACACAGACTCGGTTTGAAGACATTGAGTCTAACGAAGAGCATAATTATTCCGAAAAAAAAGTCATGCAGCTAGTGTATACAGTGCCTTGCAAAAGTATTCACCCCTTGACATTTTTTTGTGTTTTGTTGCCTCACAACCTGGAACTAACATGGATTGTTTGAGGGTTTGCATAATTTAATTTACAGAACATGCCCACAACTTTAAAGATGTTTTTTTTTATTTTTTATTGTGAAGAAAACAACAAATAGGACAAAATAACAGAAAAAGTCAATGTGCATAACTATTCACCCCCCTAAAGTCAATACTTTGTAGAGCCACCTTTTGCGGCAATCACAGCTCCAAGTCGCTTTGGATAAGTCTCTATGAGCTTGCCACATCTTACCACTGGGATTTTTGCCGATTCCTCATTGCAACTGCTCCAGCTCCTTCAAGTTGGATGGTTTGCGCTTGTGAACAGCAATCTTTAAGTCTGACCACAGATTTTCTATTGGAATGAGGTCTGGGCTTTGACTAGACCATTCCAACACATTTACATGTTTCCCCTTAAACCACTCAAGTGTTGCTTTAGCAGTGTGTTTGGGGTCATTGTCCTGCTGGAAGGTGAACCTCCGTCCTAGCCTCAAATCAGGGGTACAGTTTTTCTCAAGAATATCCCTGTATTTAGCACCATCCATATTTGCCTCAACTCTGACCAGTTTCCCAGTCCCGGCTGCTGAAAAACATCCCCACAGCATGATGCTGCCACCACCATGGTAATCTTTGGGTGATGTGATGTGTTGGGTTTGTTCCAGACATAGCGTTTTCTTTGATGGCTGAAAAGTTAAATTTTAGTCTCATCAGACCAGAGCACCTTCCTCCATACATTTTGGGAGTCTCCCACATGCCTTTTCGCAAACTCAAAATGTGCCATTTTGTGTTTTTTGCTGATAGTAATGGCTTTCTTCTGGCCACTCTGCCATAAAGCCCAACTCTATGGAGCGTACAGCTTATTGTCGTCCTATGTACAGATACTCCATTCTCTGCTGTGGAACTCTGCAGCTCCTCCAGGGTTACCTTCGGTCTCTGTGCTGCCTCTCTGATTAAATGCCCTCCTTGCCCAGTCTTTGAGTTTTGGTGGGCGCCGTCTCTTGGCAGGTTTGCTGTTGTGCCATGTTCTTTCCATTTGGTTATGATAGATTTGATGGTGCTCCTCGGGATCATCAAAGATTTGGATATTTTTTTATGACCTAACCCTGACTTGTACTTCTCAACAACATTGTCCCTTACTTGTTTGAAGAGTTCCTTGGTCTTTATGGCAGTGATTGGTTAGTGGTGCCTCTTGCTTAGGTGTTGCAGCCTCTGAGGCCTTTCAAAAAAGGTGTATATGTAATGACAGATCATGTGACACTTAGATTGCACAGAGGTGGACATTTATTTCACTAATTATGTGACTTCTGGAGGGAATTGGTTGCACCAGAGCTTTTTGTGGGCTTCATAACAAAGGGGGTGAATACATACGCACATGCCAATTTTCTGTTTTCTATTTCTAAATACTAGTTTTATGTATATTATTTTCTTATTTCACTTCACTAACTTAGACTATTGTGTTCTGATCCATCACATAAAATTCAGATTAACAAAACATTGAACTTAAGGCTCTAATGTAACAAAATCTGTAAAAAGTCAAGGGGGTTGAATACAATTGCAATGCACTGTAATTATACAAAATAATTTTTTTTGATGCCTCTGCTGGTCTCTGGTTGCATCCATGATACATAGGTAAAAGTTGTGTATATGAGAAGAGCATTTACATTTTTGGAGAGATTTGTTTTGCATTTCTCAGAGCAAGGAGTCTGTTTTTGGGCCGGGGGGGGGGTCAATTTATGTCTTATCCAATAATCTTAACAAAGCCTCTCTACTCCATCCTTCCCCACCCCTCTCTCCACACCTCCTTATGATCCAGCTCTTAGGAAGGGATGTATTATGCACAAAATGGATTTGTGTACTCAAAAACAGAGTCTTCAAAAATGTAGATTTTCCAAAAATGGTTTTATGTCCATGACTTACACAGCTGTTGATATTGTTCGTATGGTATATGCTTGACAAACAAGTGTATTTTTTATTAAGTTGCAGTGGTCCTTTAAATCAATTTTAGTTGAAAGATTGCCCCTGCTAACATTGAATGATTGTCATCTGCTGTTTGTTAACATCTAAACCTATGTGAGATGTGTTCACAGATCAGGTGTGGTTATGTACAACTATGTTGTTGGATTGCACTGTATTTAGTTCACATACAGTATCAGGAGCACTGCTTGGAGATCAACAAGCTGTAATGTTCTATTTTAGAGTTAATTTAAAAGGAAAACACTAAGTGGCATGATGAAGTTTGAATATCCATATTCTCTCTATTTGAGAAAAGCTTCCAAAAGCTCTTAAAAGGGAATTCATTTAATGTATAGAACAAAATATGCTAACAGCTACTCTAACCACCACTATGATTATATTAGATTGAAATGTTAATCAATTAACAAACATATAAATGACATTATATTATAAACATATATACATATTTACTCTACTACTGTACGGTGGAGGGCTTCTATCGCTCTTTTGCCCACCATATTATAAATGATTGTTGTGGTGAACTACCTACTCATAAGGTCCACAACACAAGCTGAGATCCCGCTCCATGCTGATGATAGCCAGTAAGCTTGAAACAGCTGTACATGGATTTGGATTGGATACTCAGCCTGTGTTTATTCCAACCTTGGCTTTGCATTAAAGCTGTGTAATACAGCATGCATAAGCTTAAAGGAAGCATTGATAATGGCTACGGAATGAAGAGCGAGGCATTTGTGGCCATAGTTGTGTGTCCCGGCTCAACTTCCCAGAATGCAGTGTAATAACTGTTTTTCTCGGAACTCTGAGCTGGGAGCAGGTTTTATAACTTGCTTTAGACATTCAAATGTGATCACAGATGTACTTTTTATTTACTATATATATACTGTATATATATACAGAGTTGCCCTACACAGCTGCATAGCATTGCAGAGTACAATATAATAGCCATAGCTCTCTCTCAGTCATTTCATTTTCCTGTTGTCATTCGAGTTCCAGGCAGGCGCCCTCTTGTGGTCAGTCTGTGAACTGCAGTATTCTAAATGTCTGTTTCTGCCCCATACTAGTAAGCAACCTGATCTGTTTCAAAGTGTGTGTAGCTTGTGCAGCTTAGGAGATTGCGTCTAGGGGAGCCAGATATATTTTTCAGTTAATATTTACATTGGCAAGTATTTTAATAATACCAATATCATCCAATTATGAAGTCATGGGTTTGGGGCCATGGGTAAAGTGACACTGTGGAGGTTCCAAATATAATTTAAACCTATAGGTATGTGCTACAAGTACTTTATCAGTTGGATGTCAATTAACAAAACTATATTTTCGTATAGTAAATTTATAGTAAACGCATGCGAGAGACACACGCAGGAGAGAGAAAGTGACAGGAGAGAGAGATACAGGAAAGAGAGAGCCACAGGAAAGAGACAGGAGAGAGAGAGACACATAAGAGAAAAACAGGGCAGAGAGAGAGAGACAGGACAGAGGGAGAGAGAGAGAGACAGGCACAGGACAGAGAGAGATAGGGGAAGGAGAGAAGGGGTGAGTTAATTAAATGTTTGACCAAATACAGCAGGCTAATTTTTAAGTTGATAATTTTGTATGGCCCGTGAATTTTGTTATAAATATCCAAAAAAGTTCACTTTTTGCTGCCTACTTTTTCTGCACCATTCTGCATCCAAAAGCAGGGGCGGATCTGCCAGTGGTGCAGTGCACCAGGGGATGGCTGCTGACAAGGATTGGGTGCTATGTAGGGATGGACACTAAGAGAGGTGGGGGCTGTGTGGATGTTGAGAGAGCCTGGGTGCAATGTAGAGCACAGGCAGAGCTACAGCCGGTGCAAGGCACAGAGGCCCTGGCCCCTGAAGGGCCCCCTGTGCCCTGCGGATCTCCAGTGGCCCCTGCGTGACCCCTGTGGGTTCCCAGTGGCCCCTTCACAGGTCCCCTGTAGCCCTCATGGGTCCTTAGTGGACCTCACAGGTCCCATGTGGCCCCTGTAGTATTCTTAGTGGCCCCTGTGGGATCTCTGTGATACCTGTGGCCCTCCCTTGGCCCCCACAGGCCTCCTGCAGATCCCCTTTGGCCCATGTGGCCCCATATATATAAACACACAAATATATATGTACATATATATATATATATTTTTTTTTTAAATATGTTTTATATATATTTTATATATTCACTGTGTGAGTTGACGTTGGAAGGGGTTCGGAAAGAGCAAAAAAAAAATTGTGACTGCCCCTGGCGCTGTGCTGCAGGCAGAGGAGCTTTGCGCAAGCAGGAAGTAAAGGAATGGAAGCAGCTATGGACAAAGGATATTTGGGGAGCAGCAATGGGAAAGGGTCTTGGGGAGTGGTGCTGTTATGGGAAGGGGTCTTAGAGAGAGGAACTGTTATGGGAAGGGGTCTTGGGGAGTGGCGCAGAGCAATCACATTTTTACAACCCCTCTAGGGACCCAATTTTTTTTATTTTTTTTCCACCAGGGCCTCCATTCTCTAGCTCTGCATTTGTAGTTGACAAAAATGTTCCAGTGGCCCGCACTCTAGCATCACAAGGATCATCTTTATTTGCTTCTAAAACACCTATTGCCTCATAATCTGCTCTCTGTTAGAAAGACTCATTGATTAAGAGGGGTTACAAAAATGAGGACCGACATAAACAGCAAGTTAGATTGATGTAAAGAGGTAAGTGACACTCAAAGGTAACAAATAATTATAAGACATTATCTTTCCTGTACCTCCACTCACTCAATTCAATATTTTTCAGTGGCTAAGATTAAATAATTTATTATGGAAGGAGAAAAACATGAGAGCCTTGCATGTTAGAGGGAACAAGTGAGATTGACTGAACAGAAATCATTTTTAGTAAATGGAAAAAGATTAAAGGGAAGGAAGAATCAAGTGTTAAGTGAGTGGGCGGACGAGGAAAATAAAGTAAGAGTTGGAGGAGTAATAGAATTAAAAGAAAACCCTTTGATTTTTTGCTAGGGCAATCCAGCCCTAATGTACTTAAAGAAACAGGGGCCTATTACTGTGAGGAAGAAGACTTTGAGAAGTAGAGAAATATTGCTGGGTATTCATTAAAGGATTTAATTTGTACCGACGTCAGGAAGAGACAGTTAGTTTTGCATAGCCTGAAGAGACTCATCCTCAATAAAGAGAATGGTATCTGCATGCTCCAGGTACTGGAGGTGTGATCCTCTACACCAGGATCATTTATTATAAAACAGGAGATGAATATTTGGACAACTCGTTCCTGTAGATAGAGCAGATGGTCAGGACATGAGTGAACAAGGCAATGATCCTGATGTATTTGTGTCTCCTCTGCAGGGATTGATTGTTGAAAAGGATCAAGAATATGAATGGATCTGCCCTCATCACAAGATCACTTTTATGGAACCATGGGATTTTACTATCAGAATTCTGATTGGAAAAAATGTAAAGTTTTTTGAGACAAATTAATAAATTACCTCTAGCCCTTCAAAGGAGAGGAATCTATGAAAATACTAAATATGGAGTTGAAGAACATTTGAAAGAGTATAGATAAATCACTTGAAGAACTAGACTTCATAGTTATGGATGTAATCAAAATAGTCAAGGGGGATATACTTGAATTGTCTGGGGCTCATGAAAAAATCTGTATGGAAGGGATATCACCAACTCTAGAATATTGGCCACATACTCAAAAATCAGACAGTCCCTTTTCCCCAGGACAGTCTGATATCTGTGTGAAAAAGGTAACTTACAAAAACACAGGTAACTTAAAAACATTAAGATAATAACATGCACTATCTTACAGTAAACTGCGTTGAAGTTTCTATAGTTTCTGATTCAACCACCAAATGTGTTATCTCATGCTTATGGGTGATTAATTAACACATAGCCATTAATGTCTAAACCGTTGGCAACAAAAGTAAGTACACCCCGAAGTGTCTAAATCTGTCCCAAATTGGACCCAAAGTGTCAATATTTAGTGTGGCCACCATTATTTTCCAGCACTGCCTTAACCCTCATGGCATGGAGTTCACCAGAGCTTCCCAGGTTGCCACTGGATTCCTCTTCCACTCCTCCATGATGACATCACAGAGCTGGTGGATGTTAGAGACCTTGCACTCCCTCACCTTCCATTGGAGGATGCCCCACAGATGCTCAATATGGTTTAGGTCTGGTGACATACTTGGCCAGTCCATCACCTTTACCTTCGACTTCTTTAGCAAGGCAATGGTCTTCTTGGAGGTGTGTTTGGGGTCATTATCATGTTGGAATACTGCCCTGCGGCCCACTCTCCGAGGGGGCGGGGGAAGGGATCATGCTCTGCTTCAGTACATGTTGCCATTCATGGTTCTGTCAATGAACTGTAGCTCCCCAGTGCCGGAAGCACTCATGCAGGCACAGACGTGTCTATATGTGTATATATATATGTTTTCTATAATATGTTGTGTTGATTCCCCCTATATGCATTTACCTGCTGATGTCAGATGCTGCCTCCACTCTCTCTGTATTGCTGTTTACGTTCAAACTGAGGGTTTCATCTCATATCAGTGTTTTTGTGCTCTTTGGGCCTTATACGTTTATCTGTCATTTAGGGATTATTTCAACTACCTTTTCCTCAGTATAGATATATACTTTTGGTGGTGGGAGTGTCATGGTCTAGGCCTGCATGAGTGCTGCTGGCACTGGGGAGCTACAGTTCTTTGAGGGAAGCATGAATTCCAACATGTACTGTGACGTACTGAAGCAGAGCATGATCCCCTCCCTTCGGAGACTGGGCCGCAGGGCAGTATTCCAACACGATAACTACCCCAATCATACCTCCAAGACGACCACTGCCTTGCTAAAGAAGCTGAAGGTAAAGTGCCATTTCTTCAGTGTTGTCACATGAAAAGATATAATAAAATATTTACAAAAATAAGAGGGGTTTACTCACTTTTGTGAGATACTGTTCCACAATGTGTGTCAGAAACACAGCCACAGCTAGAGAAGAGAAAGGTAGTTTGCCACAATAACAACAACATAATTGTTGTGGTAAACTACCTCCCCACAAAACCTACTACACAAGCTAGGAACAGTCGCCACACTTATGAGTGGCAATAACCTTGAAACAGTGCTGCCTGTGGGTAGGTTTCCTAGCTTGTGCATAATCCCTCCTGTGCTTTGATTAAAACTGTGTAATACAGCATGCATAGGTTTAAGAGATGCCACGTTTGAAATGGTATTTGGATTAAAGAGCGCAGCTTTTGTGGGCACATTTGCATGTCCCTGCCCAGGTTCCCATAGTGTAGTGCAATAACTGTATTTCTCGGAATTCGTAGAAGGAAACTAATTTTTTTACTTGTTTTAGACGTTCAATGTGATCGTTTTATTTATTAGATATGTATATATACAGAAAACAGATTATGCTTAGTGAGTAGTTAATTGGTAAAAAACATAACCTTTAATATAAGTGTATTGTAGAAAAATCTATTTTTTGTCAGTAACATTCAATAGATAAATTACTTATAATTACAAATGGTTTTACATTATACCATATTTTGAACCTCTGTTTTGCACCTCTAAATATGCCTTGTCTGTCATGTGTTATATTCAAAAACAATAGCTTGGAAATAAAACTGCTATTATAATCCAAATGACATCTTTCATACCACAATAAATGCTAAATTCCACAGTACTAAAAGCTATTATAGAAATATATTTTTTATATTCTCCATTTAATTATACATTCTTAGCTATTTAAAAATGGTAGAATTTGCCACATTCTTTCCCTGGGACATTTCCCTTTCATTCCGGTCCAAAGTTTTTCCGTCAGCCAATGTGTGAGATTTCCTTGAGGCTGTATCACAAATGGGAGAGAAATCACATTAAGAAGATCTCTCTTCTAATTGAAATCTCCATGAGACAAAATTATAATCAATTATAAATGCTTAGTAAATCAACAGAAAAAGTGTGACTGGTAATAAAAGTCTTTCAATTATGTGCTTGCTTTAAACAATCATATAAATTAAGTACATTTGCTCTGTTATATTCATTTAAAGAGACACTATATCCCTTTCTGTCATGTTTTGCCTTACTGCTGAATAATTTAACATAGGCTTATAGTTATTTTAAAATCTTCTATTATTTCCATGTTTTATTTTATTTGTGTTAGAAGGTGTAGCTGTGTGTTTTGCCTGGTATTATAGTAACAAAGCCTGCTATCACAACACAAATTAAATCTAGGCACCTTTGTTTGATTGGATCTCATTACCTATAATCCATTATTGTTTCCTTATATGTTCATGAAGTAACAATGATATCTATCCTGGCATGACAGTATCCATAGAAAATACATAAATGATCCATGTTTTGCAATTTTTTGAAGAGTGGTTGAAGTCTTCCTCCTCTTAGGGATGTGGCACCCCTAGGCACAAACCAAGGCACAAACCTAGGCACAATACCCATAGGACTAACAATATATATATATATGATGTCACATATTTAGTTGTCAGTTTCCGGAACGCTTGACTTATCCGCAGCGCATGACTTAGGGTGCAATGAGCGTCAAAGGCTCTCATTGCACTGCTCGCCTCGCGAAGCAGTTGAGGCATGCAGGACTTAGGCGGCGATCAGTTTCACGTGACTGCAAGCCTCGCGAAGTGAGGTGAGCAGTTGAGGTATGCGAATGCGAGGGTCGCAACTGCGACCAAAGTGAATAGCTCTAAAAACACAAAAAACAAACAAATATAATAAAAATAATAACACACTCACACACAGCACAGGGGGACAGCCGGGAAGCCTGGGAGTGAGGTTGCATGCAAATTTGATATATATGGGGTTTTTGCCAATACAAAATCGTATAAGCAAGGAAAAAAATGGCAGATGAAAAAAAGGGGAAAATTCTGAAACTGGATGAAAATAAGGGCTGCAAAGTTAGGCACACAGGACTTTGAAAATAAAACCAACAGCAGTCAGCGTGCACCACGCAAACATTCAGCAGACACAGAAAGGCATAGGGAAGGGACAGGGGGAGAAGGTGGATAGAGACACATGGCATTCCCAAACACAAAACTTGCAGGTTAATGAAACCTGCAGTGAGGGGACCGTACAGTAGGCGGGAGGAAAGGGTGGCAATGAGTGCCGAAGGCACTCATTGCGTGCCACGGGATGAGAGCCAAAGGCGCTCATCGCGGGGCTCACGATGAGCATCGCGAGCGGGAGAGGCTCGCAATGAGCGCCGAAAGTGCTCATTGTAAGCCCTGCTGTGAGCGCCAAGGGCGCTCAGCGTGGACCTCGCGAGGAGCGGCGAAGGTGATCAGTGCAAAGCAGGAAAGTTGAAGTACACAGGCTTGCAATGAGTGCCAAATAAACTCAGCGCAGGGTTCGCGATCAGCGCCGAAGGTGCTCAGAGGAGCAAAAGCCTCACATTGTGCGGCAAACAGCATTGCTAGCCTTACAATTTTAATCCCGTCATTTTTGATGGGCAATCTCCTAGTATATAAATATATTTGAAGGGTTGTTTATGTACTTATGAAGTAAATATATGCAAAATATGTTCTATACTTTATAATATACAGGGTTGAGTCATATCATGACCACTTTTGACGCTAGAAGCACATAGTCAATGAAATACGGCACGGGTCATGACTGGCTTGGTGGGTATATAAGGTGATATGTAGGCAATTTTTCCAACTTTGAAAAGGGGATGATCATTGACTTTCGGGCCAATGGTGGCGGTATTTCTGAAACACCGCAATTTGTAAACTGTTCGTGTGCTGCTGTGGTTAAAGTGTGTCGTGATTGGAAAAATGGCCCCATTGCAAATAAACAGCGTGGAAACTGCAGAGTACCACATGCCATTGATGTCAGAGGTGAACGTGGGCTGCAATGGTGTGTGAGAGCCAACCGATACGCTACATTTAAGAAACTCACCATCCTAAACGTACCTGGGCGGTACCAGACATGTGTCTAAAATGCCAGTATAGTGAGCCCTCTTGCATACGGGGTTCCAAAGCAAAAATCTGGTCAATGCACCCACAACAGGACTGAAATTAGACCTCTTCTGATTGGCAAATGGTTGCCTTCTCTGATGAGTCACATTTTCTGCTCCATCGACTGGACAGACGTTGGCGTATCAGTCGCAAAACCTTCAAGAACACAAGCTGGTGGTGGCAGAGTTATAGTCTGGGGAATGTTTTCTTGGCATTCTCTGTGTCCACTCATACCTCTGGAAGGCACGCTCAGCTGTTTAGGTTATCTATCCATCCTTGCAGTTCAAGTACACCCATACATGTTGAGTGTCTTTCCTGGAGTGGATGGGACCTTCCAGCAGAACAATACAACATGTCATATGGCCAGAATTGTCAGGGAGTGGTGGAGGAGCACGGTGAAGATCTTCCTAGTACTTCTCTGGCCTCCAATTTTCCCGGACTTGAACCCCATCAAGCACCTGTAGGAACACCTTGATCGCCATGCTCACCGTATAGATCCTCCACCACACACTCTTCAACAGATGTTGGATACCCTTGTCAACCTTCCAGCTTTATTGACTCACTACCACACCTTCTAACTGCTAACGTTGCTGCACACGGCAATTCAGGATATTAGCTAATATCATAATAATGTGACTCGACAGTGTATAATAAAATATCTGATTTGCTTATTAAACACAACATCATTCATCATACAGGCAAGGACAAGATTCAATCATTTGGAACAGGTGCATACTATGTTGTTGAGGGAAGTCAGTTGGTATGCTCATTATGGTACTTTCAGGACCTGAGGAAGAAGGAGAGCTTGGTGATAAGGAATACTATTATGTATTTAAAATAATGTTTTTAAACATTATAGATTTTTTTTAGGTGAAATGAGTGGTCCCTAATGTATAGAAACAAGATTAATGTGAGATAGGCGAGGACTTGTTTTCTGCTCTTCCTTAAAGGCATATTAAAATGAAGTGGGTTATGAATGCATCCTGTAAAGGAGCATCACAACCCACCTAGCAAAAATGTTTGCATTAAAAAAACAAAAAGAGTTTTTGCAAAAAATAATTAAAATGTGCTGGGGGCTGCGCATATCGGGTACTAAATTAAAAAAACGTACCCGATCTAATAGCGCATGCTCCTGCTGATTGGCTTTTCAGAAGGGAGGAAGGGAGGAGGTAGAAGCAGGGGCGGCGACGGATCGCACGCAGGATCAGTGTCTTTCTGTCTGTGTGAGTAGGTATGCCTGTGTGTGTGTGAGTGAGTATGTCTGTTTGAGTGTGTATGTCTGTGTGAGTGCGTGTGTTTGTCTGTGTGAGTGAGAGTGTGTGTCTGTCTGAGTGTGTATGTTTGTGTGAGTGAGTGTGTATGTCTGTATGTCTGTGTGTGTGGGTGAGTATGTCTGTTTGAGTGTGTATGTCTGTGCAAGTGTTTGTGTATGTCTCTGTGAGTGAGAGTGTGTGTCTGTGTCTCTGTGAGTGTGAGTGTGTCTCTGTGAGTGTCTGAGTGTGTGAGTGTCTGAGTGTGTGTCTGAGTGTGAGTGAGTGTGCATGTGAGTGAGAGTGTCTGTGTAAGTGAGAGTGTGTCTCTGTGAATGATTGAGTGAGTGTGTGAGTGTCTGTGTGTGAGTGTGTGTGAGTGTGAGTGTGTGTGTGTGTGAGTAACGGTTTAACTGTTTATTTTTTTATTTTTTCATGCAAACTATTTTTTTCAGATGCAATAAATTCTCCTCTATCAGATGCATAAATGTGTGTCTGTGTGAGCAAGTGTGTGTGAGGGAGTGTATGAGTGTGAGTGTCTGAATGTAAGTGTCTGAGTGGGAGTGAGTGTCTGAGTGTGAGTGAGTGTGTGTGGCTAAGTGTGAGTGAGTGTGTATGCCTGTGAGTGAGTGAGTGGGTGTCTATGTCTGTGTGAGTGTGTATGTCTGTGTGAGTGAGTGTGTCTGTGTGAGTGAGTGTGTATGGAGGAGGTCACAGGGCAATTCACTGGGGGTGGGGCAATTCACTGAGACGGGGGCAGGTGATGAGGCAATTCACTGGGGCTGGGGCAGGTCACAGGGCAATTCACTGGGGCTGGAGGGCAATTCACTGGGGGTGGGGGAGGTCACGGGGCAATTCACTGGGGCTGGAGGGCAATTCACTGGGGCTGGGGGAGGTCACGGAGCAATTCACTGGGGCTGGGGCAGGTGATGAGGCAATTCACTGGGGCTGGGGGAAGTATCACCTGGGATGAAGATAAAACAATCAGTGAATGAAGGGACACAGACCTTGTTCTGGGTATTACAGAAATCTAAAGGAAAGCTGCCAGCTCAATCCCCAGGCAAAAAAATACAATGTGTTAGTTAAGCTAATTTTCCGTGGGAATTTCAGGGGGTGTCAACATTGATAGAAAACTGTTTGCAAATGCAAGAAATTCTGCAAACTTTAGGGTAACGGTTTAACTGTTTATTCTTGTATTTTTTCATGCAAACTATTTTTTTCAGATGCAATAAATTCTCCTCTATCAGATGCATAAATGTGTGTCTGTGTGAGCAAGTGTGTGTGTGCGTGTGTCTGTGTGTGAGGGAGTGTCTGAGTGTGAGTGTCTGAATGTGAGTGTCTGAGTGTGAGTGAGTGTGTGGCTAAGTGTGAGTGAGTATGCCTGTGAGTGAGTGTGTATGTCTGTGTGAGTGTGTATGTCTGTGTGAATGAGTGTCTGTGTGAGTGAGTGTGTATGTCTGAGTGAGTATGTCTGTGTGTTTGTGTCTGTGTGAGTTTGTTTGTCTGTGTGAGTGAGTGAGAGTGTGTCTGAGAGTGAGTCTGTGCCTGTGAGTGTGTGTGAGTGTGTGTGTCAATGTGAGTGTCTGTGTGTGAGTGAGTGTGTCTGTGTGAGTGAGTGTGGGGGGTTAGAGGGGCAATTCACTGGGGCTGGGGGAGGTCACAGAGCAGTTCACTGGGCTGGGGGAGGTCACAGAGGAATTCAGTGGGGCTGGAGGGCAATTCACTGGGGCTGGGGCAGGTGATGGGGGCAATTCACTGGGGCTGGGGGAGATCACAGGGCAATTCACTGGGGCTGGGGGAGGTCACAGGGCAATTCACTGGAGGTGGGGCAATTCACTGAGGCGGGGGCAGGTGATGAGGCAATTCACTGGGGCTGGGGCAGGTCACAGGGCAATTCAATTGGCCTGTAGGGCAACAACTGCAAGACTCGCAAAGTGAGCCGTTGACCGAGCAGGACTGCAATTGTGGCCCAAGACGAGCAGACCTAGGCTGCAATGAGCACCAAAGGCGCTCGCAAACCGAGGCAAGATGTTGAGGCATGTGGGATTTAGGCTGCAATAAGCGCCGACTTTAACGTCCTAACCACGGAACTCGAAACACCTGCTAAAAACAACAAATATGCCTCAAATTCACTTACACACTCAGACACAGCACAGAGGGAGAGCCAGGGAGCCTGTGAGTGAGGTTGCAACTTAATTTAAGCCACATTTTGCGTTTTCTCATAAACAAAAATTGCCTAACCGAGACGTAAAAACAAGCTCAAAGAAGTAACACTTAACGCAAGGCAATAACACTCAACCCAAGGCAGTATCACTTAACCCAAAGCAGTAACACTCAACCCAAGGCAGTAACTCTTAATCCAAGGCAGTAACACTCAACCCAAGGCAGTAACACTTAACCCAAGGCACTAACTCTTAACCCAAGGTAGTAACAGACATTGCAAGGCCCCTAAACTACATGGGGGGAGAGACTCACAATGAGCGCCGCAGGGCTCGAGATGAGTGCACTCCGAAGGGCCTCAGAGGGGCCATGCCCTCTCATTGTGTGGCAAACAGCATTGCCAGGCTTACAATTTTACTCCCATCACTTTTGACGGGCAAGTTCCTAGTATTTTTATAAGAAGAGTTGATTTAAAGTAAATGGATAACAAGTTACAATTATATCATTATCAAGTGGAATAGTTTTCTGAATAAAACTAAAGTAAATGGATAAACAAAAAAAGTGTCATTGTTAACACCTGTCCCTCTAAATACCCTCGAAAACCTTCCTATAGCAGCTCCCCTCCCCAAAATCCCTTCCCATAACATCTCCCCTCCCCAAGATCCTTTCCTATAACAGCTCCACTCCCCAAGACCTCTTCCCATAACAGCTACCCTTCCCAAGATGCCTTCCCATAACAGCCCCCTATCCAAGCCCCCTTCTCATAACAGCTTAACTCCCCAAGTCCCCTTTCCATTACCGCTACAATACCAAGACTCCTCATCTACCCAAGATCCCATTCCATGGCTGTTCTCCTCCCCAGGACACATTCCCATAACAGCGCCCCTACCCAAGGCTCCTTCCCATGTCCTCTCTCTGCACCAAGACCTCAATCCATGGCTGCTACCACCCCCAAGACCCCATCAAGAGTAGCTCTCTTCATCAAGACCCTTCCCATAACAGTTCTCCTCCCCTCTCCTCCCACAGATCCCTTCAATGCCTGCTCCTCTCCCCAAGATTACTTCCCATTGGCTCCTCTCCCCAAACCCCTTTCCATGGCTGATCCCCTCCCACGACCCCTTCCCATGGCTAATCCCCTTCTCTTACCTTTTATGTGAAGCAGCGCAGGAGCACACATTACGCTCCCATTTCCCTGTGACAACCTTTCCTAGGGGTGGGGTTGGGGGATGAAGTGAGGTTCTGAGAGGGGCTGCGGTGGATTAGAAACAGCCCCATGTACATACCCCAAGAGTGAATTTGCCGACCTCAGCACTATACTATGCTAAAATAAAGGGAGACCTGCCAACCCCCATAGACAAATAACAAAACAGATTAGGACACACTAGGGTAAATGAGGAAATTAACAATTTAAAGGCTTTCAAAATATTTCAAACTTTTAGGGGGGCAAATATGACTTTTTTATTATGATTAATTAACTTACATTCAGACTAAAAAGAGCCCCTTACTCAGTGCCCTGTGTTTTATAGGTGGCCTGCTATTCCTGGTGGCCAATGTTTATTTTTAGACATAACACACAGTAACTGAGCGTAAGCTTACATGTCCAGTATAATATATAGGAAGATCTTGTGTTGAATCAATTGCACAAACCACAATGTGAGCCATCATTTTAATGTGTGTTAATATTTTACGGTGTATGTATCTCCTTTTACTCTATTCCCACTTTGAGCATTTATTATTTCTTATCAAATGAATAAAATAAAGAGGTCTATTTTTGTTCTTCAGACCAAACTGATATTTTATCTGCTTACTTCAACAAAGTGTAAAATATATAGATGGCTTCATCTGAAACACACAATGTAACTTTGATGATGAACATCAGACTTCTGTGATTTCAGGTGGTGAAGACTTTATACCTAAAGTCGGCCTTTCCCTTGTGTATTATACTTCTGTTTGGGTTTCATTTTCCCTGTGCTTTTAGCCATCATGTTACAGACAAGTTGCCATTTCACTCGACTGAAATGAAGGGGAATCATCTGCAAAAAGCAAGGCTAATGTTAGTGGAACTCACCTGGGAAGCCTGCCTGACTTCAACAAAACCTTGTTTCAAAATTTAGGCAGAATTTAGCTCAGAAAAAAAAATACTAGTTGACATGTTATATTTTAGCTTACATACTTTAAATGTAAAAGTGAATTTAATTCTACCTCGGGCATCTATACATTGGCTGATCATTTCTTTCTGATTGGAATTCAACTGGACTGCCAACTAACGCATATTTAATGTGGTCCCAAGGTATAATATATTGTTTTCGAACATAAAATAATCCACACAGAGAATTCAAACCCATTAATGTTACTCAATTAATTATTAATGTTTTTCCAATCAATTATTATTAATAATGATTTGAATTTTTCACTACAAAAACAAATACATGGCAAGAGTTCACCCTAAAAAAATGGTTGTTTACAGTAAATGTAGTCAAGATGTGGAACTCACTACCCAAGGGAGGTTGTATAGGCAGACACAATAGATAAATCAAAAAATGTTTTTTGTTAAAATTGACATGCATGGTTATGACACTGTGGCAAAGGTGACTTCCAGTTTTTCGGGTCAAGAAGTAGTTTATTTTTGTTCATATGAGACAAATTGGAAAATGTTTATTACAGGATTTTTTGGCTGCCTTCCTCTAGTTTAGTATTGGGAAAACATGTCAGAAGAGGTTGCATTTTATGAACTTTTTAAATATTTTGAAACCTCAAATTATTTATATTATGTTATGTGTTGAATATGGTTGTCCAAAAATTATAAGAAAATGAGGAACAGTCTACACTGTCCTAAAAAATATACGATGCAACCTAAAAGGTAAGTCCAAAATGAACTATATATATGTGTATAGCATAATTTGATTTAGCTTATGGTGGTATTGAGAGACGCTCTGCACCAGAGTTAAGAAATAGAATATATTTCAAATGGGAACACAAATGTACTATTTATTAACTGTACTACTGTACGGTGGAGGCTTCTATCACTCTTTTTCCCACCATAAATTAAATGATTGTTGTGGTAACCTATCTCCTCAAAAAATCTACTACAAAAGCAGGAAATTTTTTCAAAGTTCAATTGACAACGCCTTGATTTGACCCTGGATGTATTTGTATAAGGTAATCATATCCCCTCTTAGTGTCTATTTTCTTACAAAAATACATTTTATTTGGTTAGCTTTATTCATAACTTAGACCTTCCATTCCCCTTATTAGTTTTGTTGCTCTTCTCCGTACTTTTTTAGCTCTAAAATGTCATTTTTATAAAGTGGTGCTGGAAATTGTACTCCATATTCCAAATAAGGGCATACAAGGAGTGTATATTGTAATCATTTTTGCTTTCCTGGCTTCTAAACCTTTCTTAATACATGCTAATATTTTACTCGCCTTTGCAGAGGCTGCTTGGCATTGAGCACTGTTACATAGGTGGTTGTCCACAAGCACTCCCAAATGCCTTCCTATCTATGATACCTTTAGATTTGCTTTATTAAGATTATAAATTACATGCTATTTTTCCTTCCCAATTGCATAACTTTACATTTATTTGTGTTAAATGGCATATGCCATTTAGTTGCCCATTCTTTTAATTTATGTGAGTCTCTTTTGAGAAAAAGTACATTATTTTCTGGTTTAACTATGTTACTTTAACTTTAACTAACTTAATGTCATCAGCAAAATTGGATACAATATTTGCAGTCCTACTTCCAAGTCATTAATTAATATGTTAAAAAGAAGAGGACCTAATACTTAACCCTGAGGAGCCCCATGTAGCTCTTCCATATACAACAACTCTTTGCTTCCTGTCTTTAATCCAAGAGCAGATATTTACTGAAATCTCTGTATCCCTCAGTCTTCCATGTGACACTGTATCAAAGGCCTTCTAAAAATCCAGAAAGACTACATCCACTGAGTTTCCTTGAACCAAGTTCCTACTTGCTTCCTCATAGAAACCAATTCATTTTATTTGGCATGACCTATGCCTCATAAATCTGTGTTGTCTCCTACTTATTATCTTGTTCAAATGGACACATTCTTGTATACTATCCCTTATTAACCCTTTTAGCTTCCCCACTATAGGTGAGGCTTACAGGTCTAAAGATCCCTGGATTCACTCTTGCTGCCTTCTTAAATATAGAAGCAAGGTTATGTGAGAAATTCTCAGTTCCCCAGGGTGTTTTCCACCCCAAATCCAATTTAACAAAGTAAAGGGGATAAAGTGCAAATCTAGTTTTATATTTATTAATTTTACAAAACAGCTACGAATAAAATGGCTAAAAACAAGGAGAAGGGGATGTTTAAAACAAGGGCAAGTGTATGGAGTACAGTAATCCTATTTCTATACAGAAACTCTGTATTATAAATGTTCTCCAATTGGAGGGATACTGATACTACAACCTTCAGTCACACTATTTGCTATTGAGATGGACAATCCAAAAATAAAAGTGTGCTAGCTCACATAAAGATGATTACTAAAAGACTATACTTGTAGGTAAATTGCCAAAGAACTGTAGTGAAAAAAGTGGAGTGTGGCTTTCTAAATAATATCCTGTCCCAAAGTTCTGAGCTTTGATATCTCCTGATAGATGGCAATGCCTATGGAGATATATATATGTGGCACAATATAAAATTGTGCAATTAATAAAGGAAATCATTCACTATGTAACAATCATCTATGGATATACGTATCTAACAGGGACAAACTCATTGGTCTCCCAAGGGTAAATTCTGATAAGGTAAACTACCTAGAAATATGTCTAACAAGTAAAGTATGGAGTCTTCATAGGGATATTAGGGACATTAAACTAGGCCAAACACTCTCAGCGTTCACGAGCTGCACATAGCGCGACTTCCGGGTTTGTAACGCGCATGCGCACGTCTAGCGTGATGACGTGCGCTGCGTGGTTACTGAGGCCTGACGCGTTTCGACGTGGGCACGTCTTTGACAAATGTCAATGTCCCTAATATCCCTATGAAGACTCCATACTTTACTTGTTAGACATATTTCTAGGTAGTTTACCTTATCAGAATTTACCCTTGGGAGACCAATGAGTTTGTCCCTGTTAGATCCGTATATCCATAGATGATTGTTACATAGTGGATGATTTCCTTTATTAATTGCACAATTTTATATTGTGCCACATATATATATCTCCATAGGCATTGCCATCTATCAGGAGATATCAAAGCTCAGAACTTTGGGACAGGATATTATTTAGAAAGCCACACTCCACTTTTTTCACTACAGTTCTTTGGCAATTTACCATAAGTATAGCCTTTTAGTAATCATCTTTATGTGAGCTAGCACACTTTTATTTTTGTATTGTCCATCTCAATAGCAAATAGTGTGACTGAATGTTGTAGTATCAGTATCCCTCCAATTGGAGAACATTTATAATACAGAGTTTCTGTATAGAAATAGGATTACTGTACTCCACACACTTGCCCTTGTTTTAAACATCCCCTTCTCCTTGTTTTTAGCCACTTCTTAAATATAGGTATCACCTCTGCTTTTCTCCAGTCATCCGGTATCGACCCTGTGGTGAGTGAGTCTTGAAAAATTAGATATAATGGTTTGGCTATTACAGAACTCTGTTCCCTCAGTACCCTTAAATGTATTCCATCAGGACCTGGGGTTTTCTAAACCCTCCAACCCCTTTTGGATTTCTTCCTGTGTTAACCAATTAATTGGTGAAGATTGTGTAGATCCATTTTGTTGCGGTGTAACCATTGGTAGCTTCCTTGTATATACAAAAGAAAATAACTTATTAATATTGTCTGCCTTTTAGTGGTCAATATTTTTCAGTCAGCTTTTGTCCAAGTAGTCTTTTTGGATTTTAAAGGGAATGTAGGCATTAAGCCATGAAGAAAGACTAATCAAATTAAACTTATTTTCTCTAGAGAAAAGTCTCATAAGAATTGATATGATTACTCTACTGACTCCGTTTGTGACAGCAGGTCTGAAAGACAACTTTAGAAAGGAGTTGGATATATTTTTGAATAAAAATGGCTGAATGGGTTATCTTGGATAACAAGAGAGTGATATTGATCCATGGAGTAATCCGAATGCCAGTATTTGTGGCCAGGAAGGATTTGCTTCCCTTTTGAAACAATTGACAATGGTTCAGTGTTTTTTTCTGTTTGCCTTCCTCTGGATCTATTAACAATTAATTCACATATTACAAGGATCAGAGGAGATCTAAAAAGATTGACTTTGACGGACTAAAATTATTTTTTTAAACTCAATTACTATATTAATATGCTCTCTGAAGCTACTATGGCTATTTTCCACAAACCAAATAATCACTGCTACCCCTGTGAAGCTTAGTGAATCTAGAGCATTGTTAGATTATCATTTGGGGGTGATAGGTAAGATGCTGATCTGCACATTGTATGAATGATCATCACTAGACTGATCTTGTTTTTAATGCCCTAAATTACTTTTTTTTACACTATGATCACTGTGCTCTTATGTCTCTTTTAAACTCTTGTATTTAGTTGAACTCAACAGCATGCTAAGATGTAAGAATCATAGCCCAGGGACCTGATATATAAAACTTATTTTAATAATACTTAAAGGAAATTAACATCTGTTAAATGGCATCATTACAAAACCAAAAAAATATATCTTTTTTTGAACAAGGGACACATCAATCAGTCTTATGCTTTGTTTCCCTTGTGTTATTATTGGCTGTAATTATAATTAAATCATATATTCTTGAGAATTTTCATTATGAAATTATACTTTGATTACAAATGCTTTTGGGTAAGAACACATTTCTCTGTAAAATTAGCACTAACGTGTTTTGTCTTAACCTGAATGTGTCTGAATTTTACAATACTTTGCATTTCTTGTTTTATTTCTGTCTAGATCTAAAGTAAATGAAACAAGAAGATGTAGGTTTTTTTCCAACTACATTTGCTAGGAACTGTAAGCAAAAGACAATACTGCACTGATAATACCTTTTATCTAAGGTAGAATTTCATAATGACATATTACAAGTAATTTAACCTATGGCCAGTCCCCAGCATATTGGGATTTTTTTGTTTTATATTAATCCCCTTGGTGTGGAGAAAGTGAGACACTCCTACTACAAGTGACTTAGACCAAGGGCCATATTCAATTCTAAGCCCATGGCAGCACCGGTACACCTGCAAAGCCTGCGGGTTTGAAGTTCGGCGGAGTTGGCTTGAAGTTCGGCGGAGTTGCAGAGCTTTTAAATTAGCCAAGCCCGCAACAGACGTGGCTGACATCAAAACCTGTAAACCATTCTTGTATATGGGTTTAGACAGAGCCAATGGTAAAAGAGAACGTCATCATTACGTCACAGAAAAATGGAGGTTAGATTTCAAACCCTTACGGGTTTGAATTACGAGTTACGATCGGACCCGCATTCCAGAAATAATGCAATATTAATGAATCAGTAAATATTATATTCTAGTCCATGCGAATTCCATTATATGTATTAACACATTAGTGTACACGTAGGCTTTTTTGCTCCATTTGCGGGTTACGGGTTTGAATGCCAGTGGATTTGTAGCAATTTAATAGTGATTTGCGAATTTAACATTTATGGGCTTGACAGATCAAAGGATTTGCGGCAACTGAGTTGCGATATCGACATCCCATAGGATTTTTCCCCCTGTAACCTGCAGATCATTTGCAGGTAGCTTTAAGAGGCCAATTTAAGAGCCGTAAGTCTTGCGGGCTCCATTACGGGCTACAGCTTTACACGTTGGGGGGATTTAATAGGGCTGCAAGTGTTCCTAAACTGACTAGTGTTAGTCATTGAAACCTTATCTTGTACTTAGATAGAAAAGAATTGAGGAGTGGGATGAGAACGAGAATGCAGTGACAAAGATTGATACATTTGTGAAGTTGCCACCTTAGATATGTCACTGACACATTACTAAAAAAGAATTGAAGAACTAGACTGTTAATAATAATTTGGATCTCAATGGCGGTCCACAAAAGTTCCAGATTGCAGTAATTCAATGGTCCTATAAAGGTTGAGAAATACTCAAGGCTAATTCGTGTCATGGCTGAAGCATGCCAAGGCACCAGCTGTGCAATACCTTACAGACTGATGCCCTCAGCCTTATAAGATAGGCTTTTTGTGCCAGGGAAATGGGGCCCACTGAGATGTGTTAACATTGGGGATATTGTGATTTATGTGTTATTCCTTGTTATGCCTGTTTAAAATTGTCTATGTGCCACTGGGCCCATACTGTGGTACCCATGTTTATATTTTGAGTGTTCGTATGAACATGATGGGAGTGATGGGATGTATGTCTGTGTTGTGCTTTGGTGGGGCTAGCACTTACAAGGAAATAGTGTATATGCTTAACTGGTTCACATAATTAATGTGATGCTGGATGTTATTGATGATGATGCTGGTTCCTGGAGTAAGTTCTTTTAAGAACTTAGAAAGATCTTTATGCTATACAAGACCACAGACATCTCTCAGTCTAACCTAATGGTTGAAAGTTCTTCCTGCTGTACAGAGGTAAAACGAACCATTCACACCTGTGAGAAGAGGTTTCGGCAATAGGCTTTTATCATACCCCATTCAACATACAGGTTGTGACAATTCAGCACCCTGGAGAAGCTTTATATATTATGCCCCATACAAAGTTACAAAGAGTGAACATCTGTTTGAGTTGTTTGGATAAACTTTCTAGAATTTCAATGTGGTTAAATTCAATGTCAAAGTCAAGTTTTATTTTTACAGACATATAATCATAAATTAGCAATACTATGCTATTCTGTATATCAGTAACACAAGGAAACTGAAACAAAATAAAATAAATATTTACCAAAGCCCTACAAAAAATAAAATTAGAATATGCGTCTGCACGTGCATGGTTGCTATTGTACAAGACTCACTGTTTTTACCTACGGTTCAACTTCTGTGCAAAATGTTGTGCCCATGATGTGCCCATTGTAAGTTGGCATTATGGGTGCCTGACAACTTTGCCAATAAGGTCGGCCCTGACAAAACTGACTTAGACCATCTTTAAAGTACATATACATATGCGTATGTCATGTAATTGCAAAGGTTCAGCTCTGTATTGAAAACAGGACTCTCCAATATTCTAGATTGCTCAGCTGAAACCACTTTCTACATTAGGGAGCCTTGTCTGACACAATCTTAAGGCAGATATGTATAAATCTGAAATCACAACTAAAAGAAAATATTATATCATTATAACATTCTAAGCCACAATTCTAATCTGCCTAAATGTAGATTTTAATGTACCAGTTGATCTCCAAGTGGTAACAGGTAGACCTCGGAGTGACGGCATACAAAAAAATGAAGACGTAACTCTTACTATGTTGGCAGAATAGTCTCTCTATTCACATGTGAGTATGTAGTGCAGGTGTGGGAGACAAGGGGAGGCATTCAGATATTGTACAACATGTATGACTGTGGCTATAAAGGATGGTTGATACTGTTCTTGTAGAGTGGCCGATCAACTGTGAGTCACTCCCAAAGCATATTCCATGTCAGGGGCCACCGACCTAAGAGATTTTTGTGTACCAGTTGATCTCCAAGTGGTAACAGGTAGACCTCGGAGTGACGGCATACAAAAAAATGAAGACGTAACTCTTACTATGTTGGCAGAATAGTCTCTCTATTCACATGTGAGTATGTAGTGCAGGTGTGGGAGACAAGGGGAGGCATTCAGATATTGTACAACATGTATGACTGTGGCTATAAAGGATGGTTGATACTGTTCTTGTAGAGTGGCCGATCAACTGTGAGTCACTCCCAAAGCATATTCCATGTCAGGGGCCACTGACCTAAGAGACTGACTGTAATGATATGGAATCACAAGGTTGTGGAGACCAGCAGCCAAGGTCAGCAATAATCCAGTTCAGCAATTTGTAGGTGAAACAGGAACAAGCTTTGTTGAAGTGATCAGGAACCACACAATAATCTGGCAAGGATACAGAGACAGGAAGTGCCTTATATAGGCCAAGAACCAGACAGCTGACCAGACACAGCTGAAGAGACTTAGGTACTGATACTATTGCTAGCAGAGTCAAGCTTATCAGATCTCAATGAAATTCACAAAAGGCAGGCTGGCGCAGTGGTAGGGAAGAGGTATAGCAGCCTGGGGACCAGGGTTCAAAACCCAGTAGAGTCAATTCCTCACACTGACTGCTGGTGCTTCACTTGGTGAAAACATGACACCCTTCATCTTCAGAGAGCATTGAAGAAATCATATGGGAAAAAACACAATGTAACTATAATTTTCATTTTTTTTCACGCCTTGTAAGCCATGTAAACATGTAAGTCTTACTCAATGAGGCCTTTGCTGGCTTAAAAGATCCACATTAAAAATAAACCCTGTCGCTGACATCTTATTCGTCCAAACTCTATTATTTGTTTTAAAATATAAAAAATGGTAAGTTTGATGGCTAAATTAATGCAAAAAAACGAAACCACACTTTGTCATCACTTGGTTAACTATGTTTGAAGATTGTACAGCTTCTTAATAAACCTATTCTAAAATAAGAACGTGTTTAAAAACAATTTTCTAATATTATAGTTACTTGTTTAATTCCCATTAGAATTTGCAACTAGCATTGTATTGCTTAGCTTGTTGAAACATCATTTCTATGTTGCCACTGCAACCTTCTAAAGTATAGATGGCCTCTTTATTTCAAGACTCAAGTGTTAGTGGGATACATTGAATAATAAACTATGAATACATTATAAAAACTTGACCATGAGTCATTCATTGTTAAAGCTCACTCTTCAACACAAAGATACGTTCCGTAATTTGCATTATCTAAATGGGTTTTATCAATTCTAGATGCATGTAATGAGTATGCCCTTCATGTAGCTGACAATCAAATAAAAATTCATACAGTGCACCCTTCTTGTCTCATGGCAGAAGAAAGACTAAAGTCAACGTGTGATATCATCTTGTTCTATTTGACGGTTTACACATGAGTATTGATGACAATTGTTAAAACATGGTTTTATAGGCACACTAAAGTCCCAAATGATCCATTATGAATTTAAAAGACTATATATTAATTATTACAATGTTTTATTATTTTAGAATCTGAAGACTGTAAAACTTGCTTTCACTTCCTGTACAATGATATATTTTTAAAATGTTGAAAACATCCCCTCTAACAATGACATAAATTGCGCCTAGGGGCGCTTCCCTTTGAAAAAAAAGTGATGACACATTTTTAAAAAAATGGTTTCTGGCTTAAAAAAAATGAAATGCTGCAGTTCATAGACTGGCTACTAGGAGGAAACCACCTAGAACAAGAGAGTTACAACAGAAAAAGGAACTTAAATTAACAGAAAAGGCAAAAATTAGTCCAAGCATATCTTGCGTACTCACTCGCAGGGACTCCGACACTTCACTGCCTAGGGGCTCCAAAAAGGTAGATCCGGCCCTACATGCGATGGTTAATAGGGTTACGGCAATTGATTGTGCACCCCCTATTGCCTCAGTTACAGCTCTTCCTTCCCCTTTCAATATATCAAATCATAAGTTTATGGATGGTTATGTGTATATATATATATATATATATATATATATAGTATGTCAGAAAGGTACAAGTACGTTACATACAGAAATATCACTGCATACAGACATTTCTGTGCATATACAAACATATTTCAATGTACAGCATTGCATCTTGTATCTTGTTTATGCATGATTACTGCAGCGAAATTATAGAACTAGTATATGCAATGGAAGTCTTAAGGAAGATCTGCCATGGCCACAATTCACCGTTTGCACTTTATTCTGCCTAATAACTTCTAAGCTTTCTTCCTTTAAGCTGTTTCTGAACACTGCGGTAAGTTCAGTCACTTTGCTTCATTGTCTCCTATTCTATGTTAGAAAAGTTAATTTAAAAAGATCTCCAAACCTTGGCTATATAATAAAATATTTATGCAAGATTAATATAGTCCTGCAAGCGCTATGCAGGGGATGCAGTACAGAGTGTGTGCATGGACTGGGAGTACAGAATCCTCTGCAGAATCCAGGGTCCCTGCTGTGCTAAATCTGGGTCCCTGGGGAGATTACTAAATGCTCTAGGGTACTAGCATATTTGCATCTCAGAGCATGTATAGCCTTGACCTAACTGCATCCTACATCTTTGTGATAATATGTAATCTCTACCTTTTTAATACACCACAAGTTTGTATTTTGCATCACTCTGATGTCCTGTTTATCTAAATTTAGGAGTAGAAACTGCTTTGCAAAGCAACTTTGTTCTAGGATGTCTTCTTCTGAGATAATAAGTTTATGTTCAAAATCATGGCTGATCCACTAGATGGAGATGGGCAGATCTATCAGTATATGGTAATCTGATTGGCTAGTAATTAACCAATCAGATTAAGGGTGGTCTACTCTGATTGGTTAACATTAAATAATGATATTACTAGAATTTGAATTCCTTCACACTGATTGGCATAGAAAGCATGTGTAAAAGGGGTAGGGCTAAAATGTGTATTTAGGAGGATATGTTATTATCTTAGAGTATTTTTTTTTTTTTTTTTTAGAGAAGCACATTTTTGGATTGTTCCTTTGTTGTGGGTCAGAGGAAAGAAGGTATTAAATCAAGACTACAATCAAAATGAATTTGGCCTCTTCCAATGTCTAAACAGATGATTGAAGGTGTCGCTTTTTCTGTAATATAAGTATAATTTAAATATATTTTTTTAAATTTTAATTTAATGATCATGAGTGTCCATATTATTCCCTTGGGGACTAGTGGAAGAGCCGATGGGGCCCTTCTGGATTCTCATGGTTAATAGAGTTTGAAACCATCGGGAGGCTTATGGACTCCAAAGGAGGTAGTTGTTTGGGACCAAAGCCTCCCAAGTCCAAAAGTGCAAGGGAACTGTTGGAAAGGGTACTGACAATCCCCTGTTTATAGAGATCCCCCCATTTATGACTATTCTATGCATAAATATATTCTACTCATACCTAGCACTGACAAATAGTTACACGTTACATGTAAGGCATTTAATTTGCAGAGTGTAATTTCACAAGAAAAAGATCAGTGAGAGCAATGGAATCAAGACCATAGATATTGGGCTATAATGAAATGATTCATATAAAAAATATTGAAACTTTAGGATAACGTTTATTTTCAACAACTATTTTACAAAAAGAGGTATTTTTAGTAGGTTTGGTCTCTGCTGTACTGTTAAATTCATGTGACACTGGGTGTCACGACCCGCTTCTTCAATGGGGCTTGACAAGAACCTAGTTCAAGCCTACCCCAGTAGAACCAAGTAGTTTTTACTACCACTGGCACAGAAGATGGCTTCAGGATAGGGACCATACCCTAGAATATGTTCAGAGCATACAGGCACACAATAAATAGTTCCACACTTTGTTAAGGTGGAAAAATCAGGACTCACTCTTTAATCAGAACTAGCAACATATATACAGTTTTCTTAGCCGCAGGCTGGCCAATCACAGTAAGCCCCATCCTTGGATACATAGAGGAGAGACCCTAGTGATGACAGATTCTCTCTGCAGTGGGTCATACAGATAATTGCTCAAGTACCCTTATCCGGTGACAAACTCATTTGCTTAAGGGTCCCTGGCTCTGTGATCTAACTCAGATCCTGTGCATGTGTGTGATGTGTCAACTGCCCCAACCACTCCAACTGAAGTGCATTCCTGATTATCACAGTAACCTGGTGATATGGGATGCATCTGTCCAGTCTCCATGCTAATTGCCCCTACTGGCCTTGTAGTTGCCATGGCTGTAATCTTTAAGTGTGTGTACAAGGATTATCTATGAGACTACGGTCTTGGCCGTTGGCTGATGCAATAGTCTGCAGAATATTTAATATGT
>CM050171.1:98085537-98098037 GCA_027410445.1 Discoglossus pictus | reverse complement strand
ACCATTCTTGCGCCGGTTGGATGTGCGGCCGTGAATGTGATCAATTAGTCAAACCCGTAGTTACGGGTTTAGACGGAGCCAATGGTAAAAGAGATCGTCATCATTACGTCACTGAAAAATGGAGGTTAGATTTCAAAGCCTTACGGGTTTGGATTACAAGTTATGATCGGACCCGCATTCCAGAAATAATGCAATATTAATAAATCAGTAAATATTATATTATAGTCTATGGGAGTTCCATTATATGTATTAACACATTGATTGCTGGGATCGATATAACACGGAAATTACACAGAAAAAAAGTATTTTATAGTGCAGATTTGCGAGCTTGAGAATGTTGTGCTATTAATTTTAATACCTAACATAACTTTTCCTTTCTTTGAAAATACAGTAGTGTGTTTATATTTGCATTTACAGGCTACGGATAGGACTTTAACCCCCTTGTGGGTCCTCTCTAGTACCCATTGGCTTTTTGGCTCCATTTGCGGGTTACAGGGTTTAACGACAGTGGATTCTTTGCAATTTAATAGCGAAATTGGAACGTAGCAGCTACGGGCTTGAGAGAACAAAGGATTTGCAGGTGCGCAGTTCAAATTTCCACAGCCTTTTTTCGCCCCTTTCCCCCCAAGTTGTTAGCTGGTTGCTTTACGGGGCCAATTTAATAGCTGCAAGTCTTGCTGGCTACGTTACGGGCTACAGTTTTACACGTTCAGGGAATTTAATGGGGTTGTTTGTCTGTAGTGGGCTTTTAACCACCTAGCTGTTTTGAAGCTGCTTTAGACGGGTCTGTGAACGTTATCTTTGTGCAAACTGAAACTAGGAACAAGTCATTGTAAACAAACTTAGGTCCTGATTCACTGAGCTCCGATAACGTATTAACCATCCCATTAGCCTGATTTAATGGTTATTATGCTTAATGCAATATTCACCAAAGCAAATAACATTAACTAGAATTTTCTCTTATTTTAAAGTAGTACTCTTAATGATTTGCAAACGAGCTTAAATGATGTTCATCCTGCACTCACTAAACTGAGTTAATCACATTGATCTTTGAAGAAGTACTGTGTTAAAAGGACCCTAGCAACAGGATTAGTTTGTATTGAAACCTGCTGTTTGTATACATACAGTATGGACCGCTGAATCTCTCTAAATACAGCAGACCCTTGCTCTACTTTTGATAAGAAAGGCATGCGCCTTCAGTTTATCAAAAACTGCTGTATACAGAAAAATATGGAATATTAAACTCCAATTTTCGATCCAACATGTTATCTCCCCTTGAAAAATATACCCGATGGTCCATAAATAAATATATATATATATATATATATATATATATATATATATATATATATATATATATATTTATATATTATATATATCAAGCTTATATATATCAATCAAGGTAAAATGTAACTCTGCTAAATTGCTCCTAAAGAAAATAACGGAAGTAGGGATATTAGGTTGGAGGATAACTGGGGTTGGTTTATTTATTGGGGATTTGCAAATTGGACCACATTACAATTAGTTGTATACTGGGTTCCTAAAAGCTTAATAAATCAATATGTATGACATTGTATTTTATTACATTTGAGCAACAGCTTTAATATCATATTACTCTTCTTTCAAAATTTGTTGTTGTTGTTTAGTCGTTCAGTTCTGTCTGACTTTCCGTGACTCTATATACCACAGCACGCCCGGTGCATCTCTCAGTCACTGCCTCTCTGAGCTCCATCAAGTTCATGTTAATTGCTTCAGTGACCTCATCTATCCATCTCAGCCTCTGTTGTCCCCTTCTTCTTGTGCCTTCAAGCTTTCCCAGCATTAGAGTATTTTCTAGGGAATCCTGTCTTCTCATGGCATGGCCAAAATATTTGAGCTTCAGCCTCATGGTCATACCTTCAAGTAAACAGTGTGTCTTGATTTCCTAATATATTGATTTATTGGATCTTCTTGCAGTCCAAGGGACTCTAAGCAGTCTTCTCCAACACCACAATCCAAAGTTGTCAATTCTACGGTGCTCAGACTTCTTTATGGTCCAGCTCTCACGTCTGTATGTTACTACTGGGAATACCATAGTTCGAACTATGCAGACCTTTGTAGATAGTTTAATATCTTTACGTTTTACTAGCTTGTCCAAGCTTGCCATAGCTTTCCTCCCCAGAAGCAAACATCTTTTAATTTCATGACTACAGTCACCATCTGCAGAGATCTTGGATCCAAGGAAAATAAAATCTGGCACTGCCTCCACTTCTTCCCCGTCTATTTGCCAGGAAGTAAGACTGCCATTTGCCATGATCTTCTTCTTTCAAAATACTAATGCATTTACATCATGGATTGAAAATAAATGCTCTATATGTAAAAATAAATTAATTAATAAAATAAATAATTACAGAATGTTTGTTCCAGTAATAACTAACAGTGGAGGGCTCTTAATAAAGGATTGCTGATAGATATGTTGCATGGTGGCATGCCTTGATAATCTGAAGTCCAGCATCTCAGGACATCATGAGATTTATTAAAGCCATTTCCTTATGTAAAATACTATGCAAAGCAACACATAGCAAGCATCCATGATCTGGCCTTGTTTAGGGCGTGTTAGGGATAGCCAGCATTAAATTCACAGGGCGGGATTTAGATCGCTAAATTAACATAAGAAAAAAAGACTGCTAATCTACTGTTCAGCATTGTGTCCTGAAAACTTGCAATGTGATCAAATCTAAAGCATAACCTACCACTACATTGCGCCACTTTTTCTTGGCTCATTTTAATAATTTATTTTTAGTAAAACGTGAATAGTTGAGATTTGCTGAGCCACAATGTGCTGAGATAGAACCTAAAATGTGTTCATTTCATTGCAATAAATAATTCAGTTGATTTCTTAAATAGTTACATTATATTGCAAAATAATGCAGCTTTTATCATCAGAACTTCTGTATATGTAATTATATAAAAATAGCATTTACGAACAGCATCTGAAGATTGACTCTCCCTGTATATATTCAGATAAAAAAAATATTTTTCTCACCTTCTATCTGACAAGTTAGGCTAGTGGTAAAGTTTTAGTGGTTCTGTTTCCCATAGTCCCTGGTGACCTTTCTTGACACATTTTAACTTGAACTTTTGGTCACCTGATACGTGACCTATAACCTCATGGCCTCATTTCCAAAAGGTCTACCGCTTGGGGAATTCAAGATTGTGGCATGAAGACAGCTACTTTAAGAAGTGGATCGCTGTTGTACTTGCTGTTTATATATATTTCCTGACATTTTCTCTAAAATATTTAACCTTCTGTTTTTGAGGTGTAGGATAGATGATATTATGTTTTTTGTTTGAAATCAAAGCTAGTGGCACGTAAGACTGAGAAGTTAAGATATTCCCAAGGTCTAGTATGATTTCCATAAATAGTACATTTAGAGCACAACTATAATGGTTTTATTTGAATAACTATGGATGTAAACACATGGTAACCAAAGGTAGGATGTCAATTAGGGTAATTTATACAATAAAGTAAACATGTTAAGGACCTGCACATAAGATACACAAATATATGTACCTACAGTATGTCTCTGTGTTTAAGAAAAAGATTACCAAAGATTCTCAACTAGTGACCCTATATATTTATATATATATATATATATATATATATATATATATATATACACACTGAATATAAAGAAAGCGAAATCTAACTGTTAATTGAAGCTAGTCCGACCAAAATAGTATGTCTATAAGGTTACTTTGACCCAAATGTCTCCATGTTGCATTTCATCAGTCATAAATATACAAGACAACATGGGAAGGAAGCATAGTGATGTCTCCAAATGAAATATTTAAATTTCCCTATGGAAAGTAACTAGGAAAATCAGCTTAGTAAAAACTGAGCAGGTTGGGATCCATGTTTTGTTGCATTGCAGCATTTCACCCATACCCAATGTACAGTTTTATGTTGGTGACATTATCAATTGTTTATTTAGTAACTGACTAGTAATAAAATCAAAATTTTGATAAAATAAGTAGCCCATAAAATTTACTTTCAGATATAAGCAAAGGTGCTTCCCTCCACTACATGATGTAGGTGCATGGGGCTGAATTTACATTTGTGGCTATTCCAGAGTCTCCCAGCCATCCTCTCACACAGCCTCAGAAATCACTTGCTGATAATTTAAAATATATGATCCTCCCCAGATGTAGCTGAATGATTGACCTTAGAGACATGTTATACAGTCCCTGGGAATTCTGGGAGATTTGGTTCTTGTGTCTGTAGTTCATACCATTGATAGCAAAACAACTAACACTCTAAAAATGCCATGTATAGAAGATGTGTGGAGTTAAGAAGCACAATTCATGCAGGTCCTCATTCTTATCCCAAGGTCCTCATTTCTTCCTGTATCTGTGCTGTATGAGTTACGGATGCTTCTTACAGTTTTTTAGACATTGATGACACATATCTCCAACAGAAGGCGCCCCTAGGCAGCTGCTTACTCCATCTAATGAGAAAAACAGGCCTGTAAAAGCATGAGACTCACAGAGACTGAGCAGCAAGGTGTATATAATATATTCACAGATACTTATTTCTATATGAGATACAGTTTCCACTGAGCTTGCACCTAATTTCTGGTGTTTTTAATAATTTAATTTATTTTAAAACAGAAATAAACCAGGTAACAAATCTGTTCATCAGTTACAGCTCTTGATCACTAAAATACCATTTTCCCTCCAAATATAATGCTTGTTTTAGAATGAATAATCCAAACAGGAGGAACCAGGTGTTCCAACTGAATAAAGATTTATAATAGTTTTAGGAAGAGCACCAATTAAGCTGGTCCTCCGTGTGTAGCAATGCTAGAAAGTATATATATATATCACTGTATGGTGATTCTAGAAAGGTTAGTTATGGTGTACCATGAGCCCAGTGTAAAAATGTTTGCAACTTTTGTCATGGATAATATATATATATATATATATATATATATATATATATATATATATATATATATATAAAAGACTGACAATTCCGTTTATATGAGTAGACTGAAGATGATGTGATGTTGCCATTTAGCTAATAGTAATTTAAAACAGTGATAAGGAAAACCTGGTATTGTTCTGAAATTAATATTTTTTTATTTATTTTATGACTATTATTTATATTGGTGATAGTATATATGGTATCTCATTCAATGTGTTTTGTTCACATCTGACTGGTGCATTTAGATAATAGTGTAAGTACATCTTCTCTGTGGCATCATAATATAAGTGGATTTGTCAATGTTTAAATGACCACTATATTCCCAAATATTCTACTCTGCATTTAAAAAAAGTGCACATTTTATATAATAGATAACATACGTTCTTTTTGCATGAAGAGTAAATTATATTAATTTAACACATAATTGATTCTGAATCGACATATCAATGTCTAAAAAGCAGTGTGTGATGCACCTTAAACTTACCAATGAATTGATGGAAACTTAAGAAGTGTAAACAGTGACTCATGGAGACAAGGGCTCACTCCTCCTCTGTTTCCTGTAACATGGTAGACTTGGGTAAGAAATACTGTCTCTCCCTAACTCGTTTAATGTATTTTTTTGGGCACCATAGGGCAATCGATGTTCATGGAAAAATGTTTGTAATGTTTAAAACATTATCTTTGCAATGTATGGTTGAAAAATATGAAGTGCACTGGCATTTACATACAAGTTAGATTTATATGTGGGAATAATCAAAAAATGGATAGATAGAAAATCCTTTTCCAGTAGGAGCACTCTGACCCAGGGAATTAACCTTTACAAATTAACTTTTATATAAACCATTAAAAATAATTGGTGAATAATGCCACATTCGGGTAGACATAAAAAGGTTTTTACCTAGACGATCAAACATAACATATACCATCTAGGAAAGGCATATCAAAATATGGTAGACATAAGAGGGAAATTCATCCACTTTCTAACAACCACCCAACTTCCCTACTCTCAACCACTGATGATATATAATTCCAATAATTTAGTCAGTAATTCCATGCCTAAACAACCTCCCAAAAAAACTTGGAATTAAAAACACATTATTGTAGTATACGCGTTTCGCATACAGCTTGATCACCACTGCAACATGGTAAAAACAATGGGGGGGGGGGGGGGGGGAGCGGGAGCAAAATTATAAGAGTTCACGTATTACTAAGCAGACAGGATGTTGACAGTGATTTTCTTTTTCTGTGTAACACTGGAATTCTGAGCTTCTAATATCTTTGAACCTCTTGAATTCAAATGTCAGTGGCATCAACAATACAGTGGCCAGGATCACTAAATTATGAAGTGTTTGTGAACTCTTGTGGAACATCCTTTCATATGTTATCCTATTGGGCATATGTACTAAGACTGGACTTCTCCACAAGCTCTCCAACACTTTAGTACCTTTGTCTCCTCAAACATGTATCAGCAGAAGACAAACCAGATCAGTTCTATAACTTACATACAGTACCTACTTAAACTTGTAGATGTGTTCTTTCATATAGAAGCTGTGTTGGATGGAAACTACACTTTTATACAAATAACTACGATAGTTTTGATTGATCTGCACAATGTTCATAGATGTATTTAGTGAGCGTTTAATGGATCATACCATAGGTTTAAGATATAGTATAGTATAAGTAAAACTATGTTCTTTCAAAAAATGCATTTACTTATACATTGAGGTTTGCCATAGTTAAATCCCGGTCAGTTTTTCAGTCCAAATACATAAATGCTATGTCATCCCATTTTTATAGGTGATGATTGCCAGTGATTTTTAATTAATCATGGTGGTCCATATTTTGAACCTCTGCTGTGTTCCTTAATTGAATTCCCCTTTATTTAATTAGTTTATTCTAGTGGTATCAGCTTGTTACTTATAACATTTCTGACAATGAAAAATTGCATCAATTTCCATTTAATAGTTTCTCTTTTAGTAACTCTTCTGAAATATACAGTATATGATGATTTGCTAATTGCAATCTGCTTATTTGCATTTGGGGCTTTCATACTGAATATTGTATTTCTGAGCATATCATATAGTTACAACTTTACTATGAATCATTTTGCAAAAATAATAAAAAGTTGCATGCTAATTAAACCTTGCAAACTTTATTTGCAATCATGATAAAAGTGAATAATTTAGCATCTATCTCCCACAAAACAAAAATAACCAGATAAGTCATGCAGAAAAGAAATTGTGTTTTGGTAGTGATATATTGTATTATTTCAAACAGACATGTTCACTAAAAGGCATCATTACTACATATAGTACACAGGGGCGGAGCTACCAGCGATGCAGGTGGTGCAATGCACCAGGGCCCTCCTTTGGAGGGGGCCCAGTGCTATGTAATTTTTGGGGGGGCATTTTATTTATTTTTCTGTAGTGTAGGGGCCCTCTGACCCACGCTTGGCCAATCCGCCATAACTCCCCATGGGCCATGTTGAGCCTCAGTGACCACACCCTCCCTGTTATGGGAAGGGGGCCCAAAGTTTTTTTTGCACAAGTGCCCCCCATTATCTAGCTCCACCACTGATAGTACATGAAAGTTACAAGTACTTAGTAATACTTAGTTGTACTTACTAAGTAAAAACCTTATTTTCTTGGAAAGGTTTATTAAGTCTACTTGAATTGAAAGTATATATTACAGCATAAAAAGAGAAATACTCTATTATATTTTAATTATTTACACTGGAACAAATAGTACAAATATTTTACTAAGTTTGTGCAAAGAAATATACAGTCAATGTGATGAGTAATTGTATTAACAACTTGTGTATATTTTTAAAAATATATATTTGAGTAATCAAATGTAATTAATAGCTTTACTAAGGCACTCTAGGAGTTAACATAAATGGATTCTGATACTGTCAGCACACAGATATTTTACTTAATATTTTACCTTAATCTTTTACAAAATATTCCCAAAGCCCCCAGTGTTTTTAAGCCCAAAGTGGAAAAACTTCTGTTCCTTTCCGCAGTTTGCTCCAAATTTCTGCCAACATTAATTACATCTTAATTTGGTGAAAAAAACTGGACTGTGTGAGAAAACAAGAAAACTAGAATCTGATCCATTTCCCATATGGACACGTTTAGAGTGGATACCACATTACCAAAGCCAAAAATGTGCTCACAAAAGGATGTTTTAAATAATTTCATTTTGTAAAACTTGAAGTTGTTTTCATAATAGGCAGATATAGTTCACTCTCTTTAAATTGACAGTTTCCATACACTGCATATAAAAGCTATGTTAATATTTCAGTTTCTGATAAAGATATGTTTAAATAATCAGAGTACAATATGCAATGCTACCAAAATAACATAAAATGTAAGTGATAGCTTGTTAATTTGATACCCAAATAAATCTTAACACAGTATTAAATACTTATATTTCTTCTACATTCCCCCAAAAATAGCAAAATCAATGTTTTAGATCCATTTCCCTGCAATACTATCTAGATCCACCTTAAAATTAAAAATCCACCTTAAAATTAAAAATGAACATTTTTATTCCTTATCCCTGCAATAAACTTTAGGTCCACCTTAAAATGAATATCATAATAAGAACAAATATTTGTTACTCTTCTCAAACATGTTGTGGGGACTGTATACAGATATAGGTGCTTATATGTTATCTTGTAAAAAGTCAAGGTAATGAATGAGCCAAATATATTTATGATTAGCCTAAAATTAATAAGATGCAGCATTCAAGATAGTGGAACTCTGGGGGTATTAGGCCAATGCATTAGGTTAGGTACACCAATACTTACGTGTATGTATAGAGAGTATGTCATGTGCTGTATCCTTATAATAGCCATGTTATAATAAATGGTGTAGATTAATAGGTGATGATAGATAGATAGTTACAGGGATCAAGGGGGCTGAAAATAAAGATTATTATCTATTAATCCAACGTGATGCCAGTCTGTAATGAATAAAAGAACTGGGTTGGATATGTGCCCTTTGAATTCTTGGACTCGTAGTCTGTATGTAGCTTGAGGGGGAGGTTTATCCAACTAAGGATTGCTCTTCTGTTTGATTGTACAAATTAGAGCTGCAGTTCTCAACAGGGAAAAACAGAGATCTTATCCTCTAATTTCTCCCAATTATCTAATCATTTTAGGAACAGTAAAAACAGGTATCCCAGAATTAAACCAAAATTGCATTCAACAGTTATAATCCAATGGCTATTTTTTTTAATTTAAACAATGTAATATGATTTCAACTATTACCATGTCTTGTCCTTCACAAGAGCTTACATATATATATATATTATATACTAGCGATTTGCCCGTCAAAAATGACGGCAATAAAAAGTGAAGCCTTGCAATGCTGTTTGCCACACAATGGGAGCCTCTCCCCCTCAACTTTACTGGCCTTGCAAAGAGCGCCTTTGGTGCTCATCACGGGCCTCGCAATGAGCGCCTTTATCCAACCTTGGCTTTGCATAAAAGTTGTGTAATGCAGCAGGCATAAGCTTAAAGGAAGCCATGTTTAAAATGGTTATGGATTGAAGAATAAAGCATTGGTGGGCACATTTGCATGTCCCTGCTCATCTTCTCAGAATGCAATGTAATAACTGTATTTCTTGGAATTCTGAGCAGGAAGCAAGTTTTGTAACTTGTTTTAGACATTCAAATGTGAACACAAATGTATTATATATGACACTTTGTTACAGTGACCATATTAATTGTGGTCTAATACAATACTCCCAACAAAACCAGCAACCACAAGGCATATACAGCCTTATTAAATTGCGATTCGGCTAATTGAATAGGGCTCTATATAAGCACATAGCATACTTTTTTACAGAGGCTTTTAGTTAGTGAACAAAGCAAGGTCTTGACTAACTAAAAACTTCTGTAAAAAAAGTATGCTATGTGCTTATATAGAGCCCTATTCAATTGGCTGAATCGCAATTTAATAAGGTTGATAGTTCCTCCCTCACCTCTTCTTTTCGCTCATATTTTAGTTCTCAGAAGAATTGCATGTTCCTGTTTGTCTCTTGTATTCCCGATTTCCTTATTCTGGCAGTCCTGGTCATTCTCCAGCATTACTTCTACTCCTTGGAGTAGCCTCAGTCCATGCTGACTGACAGAGGTCACATTAGGATATGTGTGTGTGTCGAGGTAGGTCTGACATTTGGTGAAATGGATTTTTGGGCATTGTGTGTTTATCACCATGTCTCTGGGCTGCATACGACCAAACAATATATAATATAAAGGGAGGGGGTGCCCTCTTGTAATATTTGCATGTGGTAATGAAAATGCAAAACGGAATCACCCTATTAAGAAAGAAAATGCATTCTTATGTAAGTGCAGGAAGATGCTGGCACTTCATCTTAATTGTATTTCTTTTAGGTTTACAGAACCATGTCTATACAAACACACAAACATTCACTTATTGGTACAGCCACACTAACAAGTGTCATTTACTGTATTCTTATAATAGCCATGTTATAAGAAATTAGACAAATAGATAGATAGATAGATAGATAGATAGATAGATAGATAGAGAGAGAGATAGGTAGATAGATAGAGAGAGAGAGAATTAGATAGATAGATAGATAGATAGATAGATAGATAGATAGATAGATAGATAGATAGATAGATGGATGGATGGATGGATGGATGGATGGATGGATAGATGGATGGATGGATGGATGGATGGATGGATGGATGGATAGATAGATAGATGGATGGATGGATGGATGGATGGATGGATGGATAGATGGATGGATAGATAGATAGATAGATAGATAGATAGATAGATAGATAGATAGATAGATAGATAGATAGATGGATGGATGGATGGATGGATGGATGGATGGATGGATGGATGGATGGATGGATGGATGGATAGATAGATAGATAGATAGATAGATAGATAGATAGATAGATAGATAGATAGATAGATAGATAGATACGAGTGCTTGGTAGGTCATTGTATGTAATTGGCTGCGATGCAGGGAGTCTCAGCAGCAGCCTTGGTTCAGGCTCAGCCATCAAAGTTCCCTTCTAGAAGATTTAAGATGATTTCCTCTACATAACCCCATAAGCTACATGTGGAGCAATATATTACTTATTTTCTTTCAGCACATGGTTTATTTAAAATAATGGATGTGCTATACCTGTAACATTTAAATCCCACTAATATAATATACTCAAACTCATCATTTTTCCATGACTTATAGCCCCATTAAATTCGAAGCCTGTAGCGGCATGGACACACCAACAAAGGCTGCGGGCTTGAAGTTCAGCTGCGTTACAGAGCTATGAAAAGGAACCATGCCGCGGGTTATGGGCCGGAGACGCCACCCTGTAAACCATTCTTGCGCATGTTGGATGCGCGGCCATGAACATGATCAATTAGTCAAACCCGTAGTTACAGCTTCAGACAGCGAATGGCAAATGAGATCGTCATCATTACGTCGCTGAAAAATGGAGGTTAGATTTTAAAGCCTTACGAGTTTCAATTATGAGTTACGATTGGACCTGCATTCCAGATATAATGCAACATTAATAAGTCAGTAAATATGATATTATATATATATATATATATATATATATATAAGTCCATGCGAGTTCCATTATATGTATTAACACATTGGTTGCTGGATCGATATAACATGGAAATTAAACATGAAATAAAGTATTTTATATTGCAGATTTGCGAGCTTGAGAATGTTGTGCTATTAAATCTAATACCTAACACCACTTTCCCTTTACCTATAAGTTCAGTAGTGTATTTATATTTGCATTTACAGTGCTACGGATATAACTTTAACCCCCTTGCGGGTCCTCTCTAGTCCCGCTTGGCTTTTTGGCACTATTTGCTGGTTACGGGTTTGAACGCCAGTGAATTCGTCGCAATTTAATAGCAGTTTTCGAACGTAACATTTACCGGCTTGACAGATCAAAGGATTTGCAGCCGCGCAGTTCAAATTTCCCCGTCCCGTACGTTTTTTCTGCCTGTAACCCGCAGATCATTAGCAGGTTGCTTTACGGGGCCAATTTAATAGCCATATGTCTTGCGGGCTACGTTACGGGCTGCGGTTTTACACGTTGAGGGAATATAATAGGGCTGTTATTCTCATGTAATATTCTCACTCTACCACTATACACCGCACATCCTATTTTTTATGTTTTTTCTTTGTATAGTTTATTGCTGTATAGATTGCAGATTACACGTCTGATATAAGAATAACCCCAGTATTTCCTTGCTTATGATATGTAAGAAGCAGTAATAGGATCATAATGATGGATTTAAGTTGTCCTGTACTGTCTGACTTTTCCTGTGCAATACATGGTGTAAAAGGGAGGCCAGATCAGAAACACTAGCCTGAACTAAAACCCATGGAGCAATTAAAGCTCCTCCTTTCGGATTAACAATCAAAAATTGATCGATCTGTCAGGAATACTGTTGATTTATGAAAGGTGCTTATTTCCTGGTTATAGAGAATTTTATGTTCTGTAGGTGAAACTGAGTTCACA
>CM050171.1:98065537-98080537 GCA_027410445.1 Discoglossus pictus | reverse complement strand
AGATAGATAGATAGATAGATAGATAGATAGATAGATAGATAGATAGATAGATGGATGGATAGATAGATAGATAGATAGATAGATAGATAGATAGACAGACAGATAGATAGATAGATAGATAGATAGATAGATAGATAGATAGATAGATAGATAGATAGATAGATCGATAGATAGATAGAATCAAATAAAAGATGCATAATTTTTAATATTCAAGGAAATTAACTTAAAATATTTTTTTACTGATAAATATTACCAATAAATGGCACTTTACCTCCACGATGGTCTTTACAGATTTCCTGGTATTTATATTGTGCACACCTGCGCGTCTCATTAAAACAGTTAATTTAAAGGACTACCCAAGAGATAGAGAAGGGAAGAAGAAGAAGAAGAAGAAGACATTGTACTTATGGATGTGACTGAAATCATTTGCATAAAACAAGCTTTGTGGCAGTTTTCTATATCTAATGTTCCTGTCGCATTAAGATCAATTTGATGTAAATGTAAAATGAAAATATTATTGAATTTGGAGAAGGGGTTTAATTATGGGAAAACTGGAACAAAGTAATGATTTTACTGTAAATTTGGAATAAGTGCTTTTTGGATGGAAAAGATTCCCTCGTTGTGATGCCCAGGTCACTGCATTGCTTTTCCTTTCCCATTTACACCGCTGACTTTGTGGTTATGGTGATATGTTCCATTTGTTTGCCAAGCCTGGCACTTTGTCACTACACACAGCCCTCTACCAGGCCCCTGCAAAGCTGGCTCATAATTAATACAGAGCTTTATAACAGAGATTTAAATGATCTCCCATTATCAATTCCTTCCCTGAAACCTAAGACAACTGAACTCTGACAGGTTCCTAAGTGCAGAGGTCAGACCAAGGAACAGGCACTTCCATCATGGAAGGAAATCTTTGATTGTAAAATTCAGATTGTGTGAAAACAGGATTTTTTATTGAGTATTAAAATACACACGTTGCAGAGTTTAACATTTGTGTTTGACTAAAATCAGAAAATAGTAGAGTGTTTTATACAGGGACTATATTGTAATATACTGTATTATATTGTATTATATTGTATTATATTGTACTATATTGTATTATATTGTATTATATTATATTATTTTGTATTATATTGTAATATATTTTATTATTTTGTATTATATTGTACTATATTGTAATATATTATATTATTTTGTATTATATTGTACTATAATTGTTTTTTTTCTTTTGGAATCAGATAGAGAACTGGTAACTGCACACTGAATATACAGAGAACATATCCACTACTAGTATATATATAGATAGATAGATAGATAGATAGATAGATAGATAGATACATTAATTAGGGTATATATATATATATATATATATATATATATATATATATATATATATAAATATAGAAAGATAGATGGATAGATGTATATATATATATATATTTATGTGTTTATATATCTGTCCATCTATCTATATATCTCTCCCTCTATGTTTGTGTTTCAGCACCCAGTTTTCATTGTTAAATTAAGAAAACATCACATTTGTATTAATAAAATATATGAAAATTTGAGTTTCATGCGACTAGACAAAATAAGTATATTTTTATTCTTTATATGTGTAATATTTTAAATGTTTCATTTGGAATATTTTTTTAGAATCATTTCAAATGGTTGTTGCATGGTATTTGCTGCCTAAAAAAAAATGTACTTTCAGTTTTGCAAAAGTGAGAAATAAAAGCTGATACAAAGAGTGAGGGGCCACACAGGGTGGGGGATACAGGGTGGGGGATACAGTTATTGGCACTCACACTGTATATGAAAAGGCAAATACATATTTTAAGGCTTCTGAACACAATGGGTAATTAATGAATCATGCAAGTACTAAAGAAGGAAACTTTTATCTTATTAGAGTGACAACCAGTGTTCCTGCCTGCAGCGACAGAGTGGGAGGAAATAAAAAGGGTTGTGTCTCTTTAAGGTCACTATATGCTCTGGTATGATGTGTAGAAGGACAGCTGGGCAATGGCCATCTGACTGACTTCAGCCTGACATCTGGGAGCCCACTGGTGTGTGGCACGCGAATCGCTTCATGTCGCTATTTAAATGCAAATTTCTGGGGGATCATTGAAGCCTCACCCCGTAAATCCACACAAAAGGAAACACTTCACACACTGCAAGAAAAGGGGATTGTTACTCCAGGAGGTCTGCATGCAAATCTCATTCAAATCCACACACCTTCTGCTTCAATAACTTTTTTTTAAGGTCAAGACTTTAGTTCCAGACAAGAACAACACTACCTGCCCACCAATTAAAGCCCACTCCTGGAGATATCACTCAAGCAGTCCTTCAAAACTTGTAAAAAAAATAAAAATCTTAAATTTAATTAAATTAAAACCAAATTTTCTGCAAAAAAAAATATATTTTTAATAATTGCAATAATTTAGTTGATATTATACAAACCAGATCGTACAAGACAGTTCCTAATATGATAATATCTTATATACCCAGACAAAATAATCTTAAATTATTGCATGATAAAGAGCGTATTCTCCACGCTTTAGGTGCAGGACCAGATGATCTAGAAAATGAGCTGAAATGGATTCAGCCTCAGAGCCTGTTGTGAGGAGCAGCTGATTCCTCTATTTCTGGCCAGATGGCTTCTGAGCACAGATTTGCATTCATTTTCGCTTAATATCGTCCAAAATAGTGAGGCAGCTGCATTTGTTGTCAAAAAGGTTTAAAACTCCTTTTCTTTTCTGGGGCAGGATCGTTACCTTATGTGATGGGTTTATACAACTTCTTCTTTTTTTTTTTGTTTCACTCTCTTCTTCTCTTTTAGTCAACAGTATCAGATTTAAAAGGATTTGTTCTTAAATCTGTCTAATTTGGTAATCAGATTTAAATCGCCTTGGCGCGTGTAATCTGAATTAAAGGTATTGTAAATGCTTATATATAAATATATAGATAGATTGTCAGATAGATAGATATAATTTATCCTTAGCAAAATAATGTACTTTCGAGATTTCAAGCTTTTCTTTACATAGATACATATAACTAAAAAATAAAAATGCGCAATTACGCAAAATAATAAAAATGCGACTTAAATATTTTAAGGAAAAAAGCAAGCATTTTTTTCCAAATTGAATTTTTCAATGTTCTTCATCTTTGGATTTGTCTTTTGCCCTTTTTTTATGATAAAAAGTATTATATTTGATAATCTTTTTTTCTATTTGAAGGTGGCTTATGACTTGAGTAGTTTCCTTATACTTTGATTTAAGGTTATTAACATCTTATAGACAGTGGCATCTTTAATATGTGGCGATCGCTTCTAAAGACTAATCTCATTACTCTCAAATAGTCATAAAATATGATTTTATTATACTTACGTATTTAATTAGACGGCCAGCAATGTAATGGATTTTGAGAGCAACAGCTTTGATAATTCACTTATATTTGGCAACAGTCATTAACCCCCCAACACCAGCCAAATAGATTGCTTTCTAACACATCTTCTTTTCTCACCCCTAGGAGGAGGGATTGGGGGGTCCCCAGATAACACACATAGGGTTTCGATATTCACCGATTAATTAAAATATTAGCGTACATACCCTGCCAATTCACAAGAAAAGGAAGCCTTACTACTTAAGGCGGTGAGGGCTCATCATTCACCTCAGTAGTTGTCCTCCAGCTTTTTTTTTTTCCTTTTCTTTCTTTATTATTTTTGTTATCAAAGGGGGGCTGTTATATCTCTGTAGGAGAGTGTCCAAGCCAGGCTTTGTCCATCCCCAGAGTCTTTAGCCTGTGTTTGCATACTATCCAGGCTAATTCACCCAGTGGCACTCTTCAGACAGGAAAGATTTCCCAGTCTAGGAGATGCTTTGCAATTTTTTTGGATTAAATATCCCTGTTACTATTAGACTACATGATATTTGCTCTGGTTCCTAGAAATCTGTTCAAAGAGGCTTTATTTCCGGATAGCAGCAAAAGGGAAATGGGAGTTATAGCAGTAATAGGAGTAATGGGAGTAATAGGAGTAATAGGAGTACCACTTCCACTAAAGCATCTGCTTTTGTTTCAAAGATGAAAATGTCAAAGCATTTTTTTGCATCAAATCATATCGATATAGATATTATATATATCCAATAATGGAAACTGACCAGCAAGGTGTCTTCTTTTTCTAGTTTTATTTCTGAGATGTCTTGTATTTTGTTGTCCAGTTTTGGGTCAGGGCATCAGATTATTTTATAGCATTTCTATACGTGCTCCAGTTATATATAATCAGAAGAAAAAGCACTGATGGGATTATCAGTTTGTGGAATATTTATTAAAAGCGTCCCTATTCTTTAAAAAATCAGTAGTGAATAATAAATCATGTAAAGTGGAAACATGATCTGACAAGTGATGTGGGAGGCTATGCATTTAAGATATTGGTCCTTGTGATAATCATCCTCTAACACTTCTTATTACAATTATATGTACTCTAAGGATGTAACTATGTGTGATTGTATCTATGTTACCTAAAGCCATATAATCATTACTATTCTGAAAAATTAGAAATATATATATATATATATATATATATATATATATATATTCATATTTCTGTTACATTTGTAAAAATATATATTTATACGAATTTGTATGTTAGTATGTCTATCTACATATTTATATTCATACTCATATATATGTACACATATATACACTATAGATGTCATACAGGTAACATAATGCCCAGTTATATTTCACTCACACACACATATGCATGTGTATTTAAACATTTATGATATATATATACATATTTATATATATATATATATATATACATATTTATATATACAGTACATATATATAGGTTAGATGTTCAACACACAGAGATATGTTAGTTAATATATATATATATATATATATATATATATATATATATATATATATATATATACTGAAATACATAGACACATGTTAATTACTAAATATGTATATATGCATGTAAAAACACAAGTATACTTTATCTATCTATACATATATATATATTAGATGTTCAAACACACAGACATATGTTAGTTAATATATATGTGTATATATATATATATATATATATATATATATATATATATATATACATATATTATATATGCTCTAATACATAGACACATGTTAATGAATATATATATATATATATATATATATATATATATATATATATATATATATACATATAAGCACACGAATAAACTTTATGTATACATATATATATATATATATATATATATATATATATATATATATTATAGATGTTGATATGCACATATACCTTATGTATATATACAGTATAGATGTTTATATGCACATGTATATATATATATTATAGATGTTCATATGCACATATACCTTATGTATACATATATATATATTATAGATGTTCATATGCACATGTATATATACAGTATAGATGATTATATTTACATGTATATATATATAAGTGGCCATTATGTTACCTTTATGACATTTCTGATATTTTTCATCTATTTCCTCCTACATTGCTTTGCACACTTTAGCTGGCACTTTGTTTCCTTTAAGATTTATTTGGCCGAATGATAACTTCATTGGCTGCTGATATATATATAAAAAAACTCCCCATGCATTATAAGGAGAATAAGTGCAGGCTTGTGTCAGGTTGCTCCAGCAGTCACTATACAAGCAGTGTAGGAGGAGGCAGGCAGGGCATGCTCAGGCTGCTTCCATATAAGGGCATAGCTCCGCCCACCACACGTCACCACTGACAGAGCTGCTCCCGTGGGCTCAGAGTTTTGGCTCCCGGGAAAGGTTCCATTCCTAGGGGATAGAGGGCTGAGTTTTGTTCGCTTCCATCCATTCTGCAAGACGCTAAAGGCCCCTCATCACCCTCTCCTGTGCCCAGGAACACCTCCGTGGTAATCATTTTCCCGTTTATTTGTCTTTTGGAGCAGGAGCTTCTTGCCAGAAGTGCTGGATTCAGCAGTGTCCTGAAGCTTTTTTGATGCTGTTTTGCTAGGATGACACCACATTGACAACATCTACAAACAACAACAACAACAAAAATTATTTATTCTTCCTCATTCCCTGCAACAAAACCAAAAAAAAAAACAAAAACATAAAAAAAGCAGATTTGGTACTTTTTTTTTTTTTTTGGAAGGCAGTCCAAGTATCTCCAAGAAGTCAGTTGTTTATGTTGTGCCAATCCAGGACAGATTGAAGAAGGAAGAAGAAGACTTGGGCTCCTCTCCTCCTGATCCCAGGGAGTCAGGGCACACTCACACCCTGCTCTATTTCATACCCTTTGGCAGGAGCTGCTTGTGCCCAAATTTGTTTTAATGTTTGGGATTCAGGAGAATATACCAAGAGGTGGGACGACCATGAAAGAGGAACCGCTGGGAGGTGGGATGAATCCAGTCCGGTCATGGATGCACACTGCTGGGGTGGTGGATGCTAACACAGCCGCCCAAAGGTACGTGTGCCAAATGGGTTTATGGTAAATCCCCTGAATGGTCCATATCAATTACCCTGCTCCCATCCTATTATAGTGACACATGCAGAGATATCCCCCCCATGTATGGCTGGGCTCCATGATCTCACCCCAGCCCTTGTCTCTTTTCCTCCCGCAGTGGTGTGGGCTTGGCTCGGGCACATTTTGAGAAACAGCCGCCCTCCAACCTCAGGAAATCCAATTTTTTCCACTTCGTCCTAGCCCTGTACGACAGGCAGGGGCAGCCGGTGGAGATAGAGCGCACAGCTTTTGTGGACTTTGTGGAGAAGGAGAAAGTAAGTTTGATTTTTTTGGGGGGTAACCCCCCCACCCCACATCTGCATCCTTTCCATCAGCAATTGCATGTGTCAATTTCCCCAAATTCAGAGCATTTTCTGATGCAGCAACCAGTACTCAAGAGGAGACCCAACCACGTGTAGATGTTGCTGGGGTTGTTAAAGCATCACTTGGCTACCAGGATGGCTTGTAGAGTTATCAGGAAATATCCACTGAAATAAGATATAAGATCACCCCCAAATCTGAGGATATCACCCCATATCTGCAGAGCAAGAGCAGAAATAGAAATAAAAATAAATAAAAAAAAAGTCATCATTTGGCTACCAAGATGGCTTGTAGAGTTGTCAGGAAATATCCACTGAAATAAGAGATAAGATCACCCCCAAATCTGAGGATATCACCTCATATCTGCAGAGCAAGAGCAGAAATAGAAATAATATATATTAAAAAAAAAGGTCATCATTTGGCTACCAAGATGGCTTGTAGAGTTATCAGGAAATATACATTGAAATAAGAGATAAAATCCCCCAACCCTAGATCTGAGAGGATACAATCCCATATTTGCAGAGCAAGAGCAGAAATAGAAATACATTTAAATAATGTCAGCACTTGGCTACTAAAATGGCTTGTAAAGTTATTAAGAAATATCTACTGAAATAAGAGATAAAATCCCCCAACCCCAGATCTGAGAGGACCCCATCCCATAGCTGCAGAGCAAGATCAAAAAATAGATTTACATAACAAAAATAATGTCATCACTTGGCTACCAAGATGGCTTGTAAAGTTATCAGGAAATATCAACAGCATAAAATAGAAATAAATAAAAAAAATGTGACCATTTGGCTACCAGGATGGCTAATAAAGTTATCAGGAAATATCCACTGAATTAAAAGCCCAAATCCCCCCAGATCTGATAGGACATCACACCATATCTGCAGAGCAACAGCAAGAATAGAAATACATTCATAAAATGTGACCACTTTGCTACCAAGATGGCTTATAAAGTTATCAGGAAATATCCACAGCAAAAAATTGAAATAAATAAAAATGTATTGACCATTTGGCTACCAAAATGGCTAATAAAGTTATCAGGAATTTTCTACAGCAAACACATAGAAATAAATGTAAAAAATGTAACCATTTGGCTACCAAAATGGCTAATAAAGTTATCAGGAAAAATGCACTGAATTAAGAGCTAAAATCCCCCAGCTCTGAGAGGATCCCATCCCATATCTGCAGAGCAACAGCAAAAAATAGAAATACATTTAAAAAAATGACAATTTTTCTGTAAAATCTCCTAGTAACAATGTGTATTATTTACAGGAGCCAAATAGCGAGAAAACTAACAATGGGATTCATTATAAACTCCAGTTGTTGTACAGTAATGGTAAGTTGTCATTTATCTGCAATGTTTTATTCTATTTCTCTATGCTTTAGAAAATATTTAATACGAATTAAAATTGGATTGTTTTTGCCCTATTTTATATAAAGAAAACCAAACATCACCGATCAATAGGTCATTGGTACTTGAGATGATTAACCGGTTGGTCTCAAAGTAGAAAGTTACAAAAAAAAAAAGAGATCAATATCTGTTCAAAGAACATATTACTTTATATAAAGTGTCTTTTACAGTCGAGGTTGTGAATTATATTTATTATTTCATCATTTATTCTGTTTTGCGCAAATAATAACTGCTAAATTATAGTATCAAATGAATAATGAAAATATTACAAATAAGTTAAAACAAAAAAATGAAAAAACTCACGTGAAATTGTAGTAAATTATAAAGTGTCAAATGAATAATTAAAAAAAATTACAAAGTAGCTAAAAAATTAAATGGTAATTTGTTGTTATAAAGGATAAAAGTGTATTTCTTGTTAGTTTCTTTAGTCCACCTTTGTATTGTTTCCCTTCCTTGTCAGACACTTTGATGCATTGCTTGTCCTTCTTAATTGATTAAGCTCACTCATTTATTATGCGATTTTGTCTGCTCCTTTTCGGTAACCCCAATAAAAATGATGGCTCCTTGTTTTGCTTTTTTTGTGTCTTACAGGAGTTAGAACAGAACAAGATTTGTATGTGCGACTAATAGATTCAATGACCAAACAGGTGAGAAAGTCCTATTATATCACATTATTGTGGGAAGTTTCTGTTGTTCTTATTCATTTCAAATTGATAATAAGTGACAGTATATTTTTTATCTTATGTATTCCTTAAAATATGGAAATACTGCTACAGTTAATTAATATTTTATTAAAATTGTCCTAAAATATATTATAATACTAGACATTTATATATGAGAATAAAAAGTTGCAAAATAATTTTAAAATTATCAAAATCTTAAGTATATTAGTAAAAATATATATAATATAAAAAATATTTTCTGCCACTAAGCTGTAGGAAGGTTGTTTGGATTTCCATGTTAAATGTCTTGAGGTGAAAAGTCATCTTGTTCCTCGCTGGTCCCCATTCACCTCTCAGCCCCCCATCTCCATAATTCAAACTCCAGGCTCCAGGGGTCACCCAAACCCGTCCATTTCCTGCTCAGGAGCTCTTGTTCCCTCATCTTCCTCTCCCTGTCAGACCTTGTAAATAGCATAATTACACGCAGTTGCTTATTAAATTATTTAACCTGTCTTGTACAAGTTTCCCGATGGTAACTACAGGTTATCAATAATACTTCACAGCAATTAGGGAGAGATAGGAGAATCCCAAAAAAGGCTGAGTGGGATAAATAAGCGCTAAGATATTTTTTCCAAATTATATATATATATATATTTATATATATATGTGTGTGTGTGTATATAAATATAAATACATACATATATATATATATATATATATATATATATATATATATATAGATGTATATATAGATGTATATAGATTTATGTGTAATATATATATATATATATATATATATATATATATTTTATATATAGATGTAAACAGGTATATTTATACATATATATATATATATATATATATATATATATATATATATATATATATATATAGATAAAATATAATTTATATACATTATTTTTTTAACTAAATATTTTACATTTCCACACCACATGATACTAATTATCTAATTTAAAGTAAAACAGCTCCAACCTAATTTAAAGATTTGATAGGGAAAAAAAGCAAATCCAAACTTTATTTTCCTTCCCTTGTTGAACATTGTTTTTTTTTAATGCTGAAGCCATTTGTGTCCCTGCTAGACATGCACAAGTGACAGAGGGGAACAGTGAGGGGGACAGAGGGGGGGCAGTGAAGAGGACAGAGGGGGGCAGTGAGGGGATCAGTGAGGGGAACAGTGAGGGGGACAGAGGGGGCAGTGAACGGGGCAGAGGGGGGCAGTGAGGGGGGCATAGGGGGACACTGGACCCTTCAGCAATTCTATGAATGGGTTACAGAGCAGCTTTCATGCTCTCTCATGCTCTCTTAGGCTTTCTCAGGCTCTCTCAGGCTATCTCGGGCTCTCTCAGGCTCTCCCAGGCTATCTCAGGCTCTCTCGTGCTCTCTCAGGCTCTCACAGGCTCTCGCAGACTATCTCAGGCTCTCTCATGTTCTCTGAGGCTTTCTCAGGCTCTCCCAGGCTCTCTCATGTTATCTGAGGCTTTCTCAGGCTCTCCCAGGCTCTCTCATGTTCTCTGAGGCTCTCCCAGGCTCTCTCAGGCTCTCTCATGTTATCTCATGTTATCTGAGGCTTTCTCAGGCTCTTCAGGCTCTATCATGCTCTCTCAGGCTCTCTCATGCTCTTCACATCACAATGTGCTTTTATTTCCTTTGTATATAAACAGCTAAATGTTTTCGGAAATCACTGTCGCCTAATTAAGAGGCTTTATATAAGCTGCTATAAGTTTCACTGCAGCAGAATAAAAGGGAGTAAAGGGACTACAAATTTAAGTGCACATTTATTGTTCATTTAGCTGGGGCATCTCAGAGCCTAAACAGAGCTGGATATCACAGCCAGAGAGCCCAGGAACTGATCACAGAGGCAATGGCGCTGAACAGACACTTTATGGATTTCTGTTTGTGCTACAAAACAAAATATAAATCATATCTAAATACGAGGATTCATCAGAGAAACAACCACCAGAAGTTATATTACACCAGCCTGTGTTGTGTCTGAGATGTTACATTATTACACTGGATCAGGGGGCACAGCCTTGGGTGGGGGGCTTCATAGCAATGGTAATGTGGATTAAGAAACAGAGCCTGGATTAGACATGGTGATATCACACCTGAAAATCCCTCTAGCATCATTCACTTTATATATATATATATATATATATATATGTGTGTGTTTATGTATTTATATAAATGTGTGTGTATATATGTTTATGTATATATATATATATATATATATATATATATATATATATATTTATTTACATATTTAGATAGATAGATGGATAGAGTAGTACAAACAATGCATAGTACATGTGTAATTCCAATTGAATGTCTAAGTTTTTAGTTATACAAATGTAATCACTAATGTACTATGCATTGTTTGTACTCCTGTACTTTGTACTGTGGCGGCTTCTATCACTATTAGCCCACCATAAGTGAAATTATTGTTATAGTATATATATACACTGTAGGATGCTAAAGTGATTTTCAGGTGTGTTATCACTATCTCTTCTAATCTAGACTTTATTTTATTGCACATTATCATATATATATATATATTAGTATCACATATCATTCCAGTGCAACATTGTATCCCATTATATTACATATATTACTGTTCTTAGTATATATATTACATATATTACAGTCCTTAGTATCCTTCCAGTGCAACATTGTACCCCATTCTATTACATAGGACAGTCAGATGATTGTACAGTAAAGCTCAGTGTTTCTGTATTAATGTTACTTGCTTCAGGGGTACAGGTTGGGGCTAAGCTGTCATTATACTCTGGGTGCAGTTGATATTTAGGGTCACTGAGATGATTTAGTTTTAGAGTTATTATACATATTGGTGGTATGTATTCACATGTCATTATTTGCTTTATTTGGAGTCATTGTTTTGGATATCCTGATTAGGAGTTTATACAGAAGTGTAATTTATGTCATGTCAGCTGTGGCACTGAAGGTGTCAAAGTGGATGAAAAATAGATACCCAATTAGTATTTTTATGAGGTGTTGAGTTGAATTAGCTTCCAAAATACCCCCCCCCCCCCCTGCACTTTTTTATAGTGCAGTCAATTTGAAAATATTTATATTTCTTTTTCTAGTGAAGGAAAACATTGGTGTTAGTGTTGTGGGTTGGGGAGGAGAAGTTGTGGGGTCTGGTTGGGTCATCCGTGGGAGAAACTGCTTAAGTAAATGAGAGCTGACAGGCCTGGTTATAGGTGAAGCTGTGAGATGTATGATATAGGGCCATGTGCTGGGGTTAGAGTGTGCAAAGGACATGTGTTAGGGTGTGCAGGGGACATGTGTTAGGGTTAGGATGTGCAGGGGACATGTTTTGGGGTTAGTGTGTGCAAGGGACATGTGTTAGGGTTAGGATGTGCAGGGGACATGTGTTAGGGTGAGTGTGTGCAGGGGACAAGTGCTGGGGTTAGTGTGTCCAGGGGACATGTGTTAGGGTTAGGATCTGCAGGGACAAGTGCTGGGGTTAGGATGTGCAAGGGACAAGTGCTGGGGTTAGGGTGTGCAGGGGGCATGTGCTGGGATTAGGGTGTGCAGGGGCCATGTGTTGTGGTTAGGATGTGCAGGGGACATGTGTTAGGGTTGGGGTCTGCAGGGACAGGTACTGGGGTGTGCAGGGGAAATGTGCTGGGGTTAGGATCTGCAGGGACAAGTGCTGGGGTTAGGATCTGCAGGGACAAGTGCTGGGGTTATGATGTGCAGGGGCCATGTGCTGGGGTTATGATGTGCAGGGGACATCTGTTAGGGTTAGGATGTGCAGGGGTCATGTGTTAGGGTTAGTGTGTGCAGGGGACATGTGTTGGGGTTATGATGTGCAGGGATCATGTGTTAGGGTTAGAGTGTGCAGGGGGCAAGTGCTGGGGTTAGGATGTGCAGGGGACATGTGTTAGGGTTGGGATGTGAAGGGGACAAGTGCTGGGGTTAGGATGTGCAGGGGACATGTGCTAGGGTTAGTGTGTGCAGGGGACAAGTGCTGGGTGCTAGGTCAGGGCTGATCCAGGATGATTGAGGATGCAGGATCCAGTGCTATTAGCTGTGCAAGAGACCTATATGTTGTTTCTGTATAAGGACAGTTTGGATAATGCTGCTGCTGTGTGATACCAGAACAGATTTCATAATAAATGATCCAGATCTGGATTTAGATTAATTAAACCTGGATCAGATCTGGGCTTGGATGAAGTAAATCTTGGTCAGCTCTGTGTTTAGATGGATCCGATCCTGAGCTAGTTATCACAGAGCCGGAGTGTGATGAAGCACAGGCCGGGTTAGCTGCCTCACATGCGGGTTGGATGCTGCGTGGGGCCCGCTGGATACAGCGCCCCTATAGCCCCGCACCATCTGTTACAGCCTATGTTCAAAACCCACTCAGCCGTACTCCCAGACACTGCCTTTTTACCAAAGAAAAATCATTGTTAGCAGTTTCAAAATAAACACCAGATTGCCCATTAGCACTTTCTTCCTAAATATCATCCAATAATAAGCATATTGCTGCGCACCCGGCGCCTTCCTCTGGGCAGCTCGCCTGTTTACATGGATATCTGTATTTCATCCTAAATAATAATAATAATAATGATAATAATAATTATATCTTGTGAGCAGCTTACTGATGGGGGTCATTTACATGAAGCTAAGTAATATCCACATACAGATCTGAGTTATGTGTTTGCAGCCAGATTAGCAAATTGTGTCATATTATATTATTATATATGTGCAAATATATGGAGGACAATTCTGTAATGGAGATACTGGGTTATATATGATTCAAAGCATCTACTATTTGTAATTATATGTTTCATTTTATCTAGTGTAGTCCTAGTGTTTTAATCAAAATGAAACATACACTAAATGACAGTAGCCCCCCATACACAGTACAGTAGTGCACAAAATGAATAGAGCATTAGTGTTACATTTGTATTGTTGTTATATATATATATATATATATATATATATATATATATATATATATATATATATATATTAATTATTGATATTAATTTTATACATATATATTATATAATAAATATTGATTGAAACATTACAGGTATACTTTATGCATAGTGTTTAATAAGTATATGTATATTTCTTTATATTTGATGTTTGATTATATGTTCATTATATAGTGATTGAAACACTACAGCATATATTCAGGGTTTGGATCACTCTCTTTATATATATATATATATATATACTTATATGTTTTAATACATTCTTTCCACGTGTTGATCGTGTTATCCTGACAAGATCTGGTTTTGTATCACGATATATACAGATGCAGCAACATAGTTATGAAGTCCTAACCCAAATAACCATTGGGATCTTCCTTAGTATTTCCCATGCATGTGGCAGGTGACCCCTCATATTACATTCATGCTTTAATGACACGACTATAGGCCCCCCAGATACGGAGGGAATCCCCCAACTCCCTGCAGCCCGGTGCTGCCTCCTGCAGGCCCAGATCTGCACACCCGGGTGGGCCACCAACAAGTCACTGAGTGACAGCCCTGCACCTAGCCATGGACCTGTGCGCCATGGACCTGTGTGCGCCATGGGCCTGTGCGCCATGGACCTGTGTGCGCCATGGGCCTGTGCGCCATGGACCTGTGCGTCATAGACCTGTGTGCGCCATGGGCCTGTGCGCCATAGACCCGTGTGCGCCATGGACCTGAGCGCTGTCCAGCACTTAACCCTTTCCTTCTATCAAACGTTACAGTGTTAAATGCTTTAAGAAATGTAAAAACACGATACAAAAACGAATCAGATATGCAAATGCATGTATTTCCTAATTCATTAATGTAACTTTGTATGTGTTTCACTGGACCCAGCACTGACTGGTATAATCACTGTATAGTTATTACAGTATATGGGGCAGCTCAGTCCACCTGGCCTGGTGTCTTATTATTAATTATGCTTCATTTCATGTTTGTTTCCTTTTTTTTAATAAACTGAAATCATTATTTTCAATTTTTTAGGCGATTATTTATGAAGGGCAAGATAAAAATCCGGAAATGTGCAGAGTGCTCCTCACACACGAAATTATGTGC
>CM050171.1:98053037-98060537 GCA_027410445.1 Discoglossus pictus | reverse complement strand
ATCAATAAACCAATTAAAAACGACATAAAATACAACCAATAAGAAAAATATCATGGAAACTAGGCTGTGGGAATTGTTTTTTTCTTGACCCAAAGAGCTTCAAATAAAAGAAAGGAAAGGCCATATTTTCTTTGTGGTATTTCTGAAAAGGATGAGAGTATCATATTCATAGTGAAATAATGTTTTCTTGGAAAACACAAAAGCAGATGTTCCTCATTAGGAACACCCATTGTCTACATATCACAGCTATGAACAGATAAATCTATCCTATTTCACCGATACATTCCAATGGCTGTAAATGATTACAGGATGCTGCTGTAACTGCTAAACCTAAACCACACTATGGGCTAAAATAATTCTTCTGTACCATCATAACATGTTTTATTGCAACCAATGGAAATTCCTGGTAAGATCCATGCTTTTGACTTGACTTTTTTTTGTTTGGCTTACATCTACATAAGGACCTAGTTTTTCTGACTTGGATACTCAAAAGACTGATTGTGGAGGAGGAAAAAAAGGAGGCAGGGATTACATTACTATCAAAACACGAAGCAGCGGCAAACTAGGGAAGTAATGGCAGCAGGGCTAGGCCACTTTGAATGTGCTTGCAATGTATTACTGATAGCATGCTTTGCACTGGTTTTCCAGATGGTACCATCACAGTCATACTGCTAGTTGGCATCTCTGTGGGTAGTAAATGCCCCCCTCCAAATATATTTGGCATTATTCTATAGAGTTTAGGAGACTTATCATTCCAAGTGTGTCCTACTTTCCTGTATAGAAGCCAGACATCTGTTTATCCCATTTTCTTTCATACAGAGTTTGGAAAAGCTTGAGTTTTTCAGGGAGGAAAAAAAAAAAGTTTTGTCATATTTCACAGCTGCTGCTAAATTTCAACATTGTGGAGTTGTAAGCACCGCCTAGAAAACAAAAAGTGAAACACGACATTTATTTTTTAAATTGTAAAAAAAAAAAAAAAAAAGATTACAAAATAGCCTTGCACTTGATATATATTTTCTACTACACGTAATGAAGATACACCAAGCAATATTGATAAATGATTTATTTTCCCCCAGTTTACACATTTTGTAATTGTAGAACAGTAGCTGAAGACTGATTGGAGTTTTTTTAGTGAACAGTGTTTCCTTTCACTTCCTGTCACAAAGGTCACAGAAAGCTGACCTTTGCTGGCAGTCCTAGTCACTGAATTATTCATGAGATTGACTTTTTGTCAGTGCACACAGTTGTGCTCTGGGACATTTTATTCATTTACCTCATTTAAAGCGTCTTTCTGCACCTGTTCAAGTATTAATATCATGTAATTTGGGCCTAATGCCGATTTTGCTGAACACTCATTATATTTTTTATTAGCTATATTTCCAAACGATTATGTATGATTATTACCAAGCCTTACAAACAGCAATGGGTTATTCCCTAGACCTTTACATCTTCTTGTCAGGTTGTTTTCAGAGGCAAGGAGGATAAACATTTGACCAGTCCCAGTGTTTTTTTTATACATACTCCATATCCAACCAGAGAACTTAAAGCTTTCTCCCTTATGGCTTTGTGAAAGCATGATTAAATCCAACTCTGCAGAAGCTGTACAAATGCCAGCATTTATAAGGTCAACGCTTTTGTTAAAAATGCTATGTAAATGAGGATCTGCAAAAAGGGACATTAAATAAAATTAAATTCATTGTCTTCTTTAATGTCATTTACATTTTGGCTAAGCCTTGGCCTGTCAAGAAGGATTTTTTTTAAATAATTTTAATTACACATCACTTAGAGATCCAAGGTTTTCTATTCAGTAGCATTTGGATAACCTGCAAAGTAGTGATTGTTTATTAACTTTTTAAATGACAACTTGTCATATCATCTGTATAATGTCATGGAAACAGTGAAGATATTTGCTTTATTATATTTTCTTAGCATATGAATACATTTGCAGCAGAAAAGGCCTCCAGTCCCTTTTTACTTTATTTTTGCTTTAGCATGTGTCTTATGGTTCACAGATCTTTGTAATAAATTGTGATTTTCTAAATAAACATCTCTTTGATGCTTTCCTACAGATTTGGCATTGATTTCAAGGATATAGAAAATTTTGATTAACGGCTATGTTTACAACAGTATTTTCTTGACATGTAATTATCAAGGTGAATCATGACACCTGTATTATTCTGAGATTTTATGGTCAGGAAAATGTGCAATGTATATAACTAATAATGCTAACACAAAATAAATAGTAATATATATATATTTTTAAAGATATTTCCAACTGCAAATGTTGTAAAACTCACAGCATGTGTTTTGGTGTCAAAATCCAAAGCGCATTAGTAAATCACACTATTTTTGTCCTCATAAGTGCTGTAGGTACTTGAGTTCTTTCACCTATTGACAGAAATTATGTGAAGTACTTTCCTCTGTGTGAGATTAAGAGGGTGGCAATGCCTGAATAACAAGAGTCTAGTATGAATAGCAACGGCACTTCTGTGTTCAGATTATGATCAGAGATATATTGAGCAACAAGGTCAACAATAATGATAGCTCTTCCCCCACCATTATTATGTAGAACTATGGCCCTCAAGTATGGAAGCCAACCTTGCTGTGCTGCTGGCATATTAAAACAGCATGTGTCTGCATGGAGTAGGAAGAGGGTGGGTGGGATTTGAGTACGCCTGTCAAAAACTATAGCCCACGAGTTATCCTGATACAAACCATTCAGTGCTTCTGTTGTGACCTTATCAGGTGAAAATGAAAGATAATGCTAGGGTATGTAATTTTCTAAGGATGCCTTTGATGAACTGCATTAGGTTATGGAAAAATCTGCAAAATTCAACGTTCTGGCTCACATGGTCTCAGGAAGAAGTAATCAGATAGCGAAATAAGCTGCTTTCCTTACAAACAGTTAAGAAAAGAGCCTGTTTTAATACATTTCTGCAAACTTGGCATTCATACACAGTAAAATATTATTAAACTATTGACTGTGACATTTTGTTTTAAAGAGTTAAAATGATAGATACTTACTATGCACATTAAAATTCAAAAGTTTATATAATGCTGCTGATTTTTATCCCCTGCAAATTCCATTTTTGACAGCCAGAAACTAGACCTCAATTATTTAAAGCACTATTCAAGAAATAAAAAATGATCTCTTTCTTTAGCTAGTAAAACACTTCATTGTTCATTATCATAGCAGTACTTGAACTATACAGTTGCTACAGAGAGAGTTATCAACTTATTCTAACTATATTTATGTTGAATTCCACCCAATAACGCTTAGTTTTAGACTTCACTTACATTTATTTTATGTTAATTTACTTGATCGGTCTGTGATTGAATGATTATTTAGTAACTTGCAAACCTTATTTCTACTAAATATAAAACATCTTTTGAATTGATTGTGCAATCCTTGTCTAATCCCTTACAATGTATTGCCTATGTTATAAAATCGGGACTAAAAAAAGACATGGCATATAAGACCTCAGTTGTTGCACTAGTATTGCGTTTTTGCTAGAAAAAAAATACATATGGCTGCTATATACATCCTAAAATGTAGTGCATGTTCTATTGTTTTGTTTTAATGTAGAGGTAAGATATTTTGGGCAAAGAATGTTGTAGGATATTGTAAAATATACACTTGGATATTAATTTAAGAATCTGCGATTTTCATACATATGTTGAAAATCACTTTTTAATAGTGTTTTTTTTTGTATCACTTTTGGTTAATGTGGTGATACCGAGTTTACTCTTGGTTTGAGGTTTTGGAGACTGGTTTAATGTAACAGGTTGAACGTAAGAGAGGTTACACATTGATGCATGCTACTGTATGAATGCCAGGAAGTCCTTAGGCAAACATCATCACCAATTGGCAGATTCAACAAGCTCTGTTACGGGTTAGAGCCCATGATCCATGGTTAACTCCTGTTCGAGCCAATGGCAGTTATTGCAGGATTGGTTGAATTAACCCGTAACATAGTTTAATGAGTCTGTGGGGCAAGATTGAGTTAAAGTACAAATCAGCATAAAATGCCAAATGTCTAAAATGTGTTCTACAATACGTAGATGAATGGGACCCCCAGTGCCCACTCTACTGAAATATAAGGCGATTTTTCCGTTTTTTTTTTTTTTAAATATGAATCATAGAACAGCTCTGTGCAACATGTTAGCATTTTTTGTAAATTTTCAGTAGAGTAAGCATATATACGAGCACATTCTAAGAAGACCTTAATGACATGTATGTAGTAGAAGTAACATAATTAAAAATGTGGTCTTCCCACACTGGATAATAATAATCACCTTACAGTTGGTTTATATGATAATGTTTTTGTGTCAGAGATAATAATTATATGCAAAATGCATATCAATTATTTTTTCTTTCAGATTTTTTATGACTATTCTTGTTTTATGTAGGAAATAACTGCATAATGTGTTTGTGATATATCGTATTTGTGTCTATTTAGCTATAATTATATATTTTAAATACTAAAAAATATTATTAGTTTTTCTAGAAGAAAATGTAATAAAACATAAGTCAAGAAAGTAGGGTCCAGATGTGGTAAAGGGTGAAGATAGAGCACTTATTGAGAACCCCTCCATCCCTATGTAATCCTGTTAAGATTTCCAGTAACTCTCCAATAATTAACACTTTAGTGTATATGGATCTAATGGCTGTATACCTCTTTTTGTGTTTTGTTATTGTTATCTGCAATTCGTAGTATTTTAGCTCTGTACAAAAGTTTAAATTAAAATGTTACCCTGGCGGTGTTGTAGACCAGTAAATAATGCAAAACACTTAAGTCCCAACAAGTATTGTAGCATTGGAAGATGTGGTGGAGGCAACGGAAGATTAAATCTTTAATGATTGAAATTGTCACTGCACATGCCAGGAAGTGATTGACAAGGAAAGCTACAGGAAGTGAAAACTCTGGGAGCTTAACCTGTACTTGGCAAGGCTTCCAAAATTTGCACTCTAAGAAAATGAAAACCATTCAACCCCTCCTCGCTGCCAAGAACACAAGCTCCTCTTGTTAGTTTATCTTAATAGGGAATCTTTCAAAAATGTTTGCGGTCAGAACTATACAGGCTATGAAATTGACATAGCATTACACATAAAGAATATATATATATCAGTAAAAATATTGTTTGGTATGGCAAATTAATTGGAACAGCTTGTGTAACTTAAATAAAAAGAACCTGTATTAGCTTTAACATTATTTATTTTCTCAAATAAAACGTAATCTGTGATAGATATTATTCCTAGCGTTAAAGTTTGTAATTATACTGAGGAAAATCAGAGCACAAAGTTAAAAGTTGACTTGGATTAGTATGTGAATTCATAAGGCTTCTTAAAAAGCAATATGTAATGGTTTAAAGCTACGGTACGCTCTGCAAAAAAAGTTTCTCACTATACAAAACTAATCATTGCCTTAATGTGGGGGTTATGGGTGAATAAATCGAACCGCATGGTTTGGAAACAGCAGCAAAGACAGTGTTGTGTTTTCTCAATAATTCACTAGGAAATGAGTTTAACATGTGTGGAAAGGAAAGGGCTTACATTTGTGTTGTTGTAAGACATGTAGCATGGGCCTAGCAAACGGAAGGAGTCGGCTCCAGCTTGTCTCTAGTGAAAGACGAAACACGGTTACACATCTGGTGAGAAAGAGCAGTTCATTTGCTCAGACAGTTCTTTCACTCCCTGAATGCCTCTACCATACTGTCTTTTGCTTATTTTGCCAATGCCAGTGTTGTCTTACTTTCAGTTTTCCTTCTTCGTTGTTGCATTTTCTTTAAAAAGTAAAATTAGCAGCCTTAAGATCAGAAAGAACATATAACTGAAATAGTTCTAGTACGATGATTTGTATTTTTAATTCTCTAATTCTCTTTAAACCATATATCTAGTTTAAAAGTACAGTTTTATTGCTTTGTGTTGTTTATATATATATATAAATATATATATATATAAATATATTACATAGTACATAGTGTAGTATATTTCAATATACAGTGCTGTTCCATATGTGCAAAAGTATATACATACATATATAATTTTTATACGGGTCAACATATTCTGTAGTGCTATACAGAGGTTAAGTACAAAGTTGTGTACAATATCAGCACATAGAATGGACGGCTCTGTGTTTGAATATGAATATGAATATATATATATATATATATATATATATATATATATATATATATATATATATACACACATAGATCAAATATGTAAATATCAAACGTTTTTAAATGATATAAAAAATAACAGCACAATAAAACTAATTGTGTCATGAAAAAAAAAGTCCATTTAAAAAAAATAATAATGAAAGAAAAGAAAATAACCAGTTAGTCACTGGGGCCAGTAGTGTCATGTAACAGTGGCATATGTGCAGTGAAAGAACTTGGTTTGATTGTGTATAACATAAAGGCCACTTCTTTTTCATGAATACACTAGTGGTGCTCTGTAAATTAACCCTAGCTTAGCTTGCTGTGCCTGTGACTGCACAGAAGGCTCAATTAAGTTAGGTGACAAAAAATAAAACCCCAACAGTTGGAGAAGGGTTATTAATATACAATAGAAAGACGCAAGTGCCTTTTATTTTGAATAACAGCCAGTAAAACTGAATTGGTCTTGGTATTGTGTGGATTGTCAGGAATGCTTTTTGCCAATCCAAATTAGATTTGAATTTTCAACCTTCTGTCATTCATCGCAGAAGAGAGCTGGAACCACTATTTTTGAGACACTGTTTTATTCCAGTATTTACTCTGAAAGTTGGAACCCTAAAGCTTTAAGGATATACTATAAATACACAAGCTGGAAACGTGTATTTGGGGTAGTATACTGTTTGTGCAAAATAGCAAAATATTAATATTTTGGTCAGTTCATGTTTTTCTTCATCACTTCTATGTCTTATTTAGGTGTATATATATTTATTACATCATTTAGTTGAGCCGCATGCGTTCACACTATGAATATGAAACAGGCCACAATTGTATTTTTCAGCCTGGGATAAATATTAATATAACTTTCAATGAACTGCTACTTTTCCATCATACAGTTTATAGTCATACGTGTCAACAGTTTTACCACAAAAACTCCATAGAAAGTCTGCTGAGATTTTTAGCGGCAAAGCGGTAGATACATGTATCCACAGGAATATACCTTAGAGTGAAGTTGGCATATATATATATCCAGCAAAATCAGAGTAAAATAGGACTGCCCCCCATTAGACAAAAGGCATATTTATTAAAGACATTTGAGTCGGCAGCATCTGCCATTATTTTAGTCAACTCAGTGGTTGAATTACTGATGGGTAATATGAGTTTGCTGGTTCTCTTGAAGAAATGCCCTGAAAGCACTACAGTATCTGGGACGTTTCTGAGTTTAGTAACATTTGTTGTAAAATTCACATTTTCAAGTTTGTGATGCATCTCGGCGACCCTTTTTTATTTTTAAACGGTATTGTGCACCAATTACTGAAACGATTGGTCAGCTTTAATTGG
>CM050171.1:98035537-98043037 GCA_027410445.1 Discoglossus pictus | reverse complement strand
TTAGAGCATACTATAGATGCCTGCTCAAGCTGACGTTTTCCACGCCTGCTTGCAGCCTATTTCTCTTTTACACCCATTGCTTACTGTCTGCCTGGTGTCTAGCCGAATCTGTCATCTGTGCCAGAGCACAGCCCGCTGCACCACTGACAGTAAGAAGGTAAATGCTTGCTGCCTCAATCCCCCATTAACTTTGTGAAGCGTATTGATTTCTTGTAAAAATAATGATATTGACAGGCTTTCTAGAAGTAATTGTTTCCAGAGTACAAAGGTCAGCTTTAAGACTGAAGGGTTTTGGAGCAGGGTTCTTAGTGCAAAGTGCTAAGGGATTGATAAAACTCAACAGTAACAGTTCCAATACTGCAAGACTTAAAATTTTAGTACATTCACAAAACACCTACTAGGGGATTGGCAAGGTTAGCATGCCTCCCATCATATCGAAACTGCAAACTGTCTTGAGGCAATTCCAGATTTTATGGTTTATTATTGGTTCAACTGTGTACTTGTTGCCCGGTGCTAACCTCTTCACTTTCATAACTGATTCTAGTTCAAAATATAATTCTCTTTGTAATATGATAACGCCAAAATAATTCAGTTGTAGCATAAATATTTTCGGATAATGTATTTAAATACTTTTTAATCCTTTTAAATATATGCCTTAAAAAAAAAAAAGTTTGATATAGTACATTATCCATATTTATTCAATTTCCAAGAGGCCTATTGTAATGCTATGATTATCTCTATGCATTTGTACAATATCCTTCTCTTGTAAATCAGCCTAAATCCTATGACTCCCTCCAGAAGCAAAAACACAGGGGAGATTGTAGAAAGTACTAGCACTCTCGAGAAATCAAGAGCTCCCCGTTGCTAGCGCTTTGTCACGTAGATGAGCATGTAACTCAGTGAGAGCTGTTGAACAAACAAGCATTAGACAGTCAATAGTGTATTTGCAAACTAATTGTGTCTGAGAAATGAACTGCTCTTGTAAATTGCCTGTAGTTTTGACGCGCAAAAGACATTCTCTCATTCCTTATATCCATCTATTTATCTGCAATCATTTTGCATGGGTTGTACTATGGCTAAGGTTTATAAAAGAGATGTAATTTCTTCTCTGATATTTAATAAAATAGTATATGTGATGCATTTTCACTGACAGGAATGCAGCATCTGTTGGGTACCATAGGAAATAAGAGCATCTCTTCTTGGATAAGTGATATTGATATAATTGGAGTCGATATCAAACTGACACGTGACTCGCCCAGAGGAGAGATATTTGCAAGTCTCTCAGCTAAAACTGGGTAAAAGGAAGTGGCCCAGAAGATGCACGGGATTTATTTTGTAAAATGTTTGTAATTTTTTCATATTTTGTTGTCACCTTCATAAAAAAAACAACCGTTTCAAATTCTTCTCAAAGTCTATTCTCCTACTATTTGATGCGTACATTGATAACTATATAAAATGTTTTGCTTCATGTGATCATATCAGAATATTATGTTTACAGTTAATTATTATGAATATGAGATATTATTTACCTAGCCTAGAGTAGTCATTATCGGGATACAGCATTGACATTTTGGGCTGGCAGGTAGAACAGATCGACTAGACTCTAGCTAAATTGCCAAATCAGCATTGACTCCAACTGTTATTTTTCACTGAGGTTAAATGGCACAGTACAGAAGCAAATGGGTTAAATGAAGTTCCCATTCAGTTCTATTTAGAACAAGATTTGTGTTAACCGTAATCCAATAAACAGTGCAGAAAAAGAATAGGGTAACCCTACTGGGAAATAGTGTCCAGACTTGTAGCAACATCTAATGGGCATTTAGGTGCAAACTAGCAGTGAAGTGTTAAATATTTACACGCAGAATGCCAATAGTAATTGTCTACTTTATCTGAGCTAGCCTAGGGAAATGTCTTATTTGTCTCCATGTTACTTCAATAAACAGAAGACTTGAAAATCCCCTCACTATTTCTTAGGGGCTTAGAATTAATAAAGCTTGGCAGTATAAAATATGTGCTTTAGTTTTTTTGAATGATCACTTCTGCACCAGCCTATATAATATGGCTTTAACTCCATGTGGCCTGTCTATTAAGCAGGACAGGATGAGCCTTACATATAATAAAAAATATTTATGTTTTTCTTAGCGATACTAACAAGGTAACATATCAGAGAGGAAATGTCAGGAGAAGAATAAGGTAACTGTTTCTTATGAATTCATGGCACAGTAGGATCCCTTTCTGCTCCCATAAACGCCCTAGGATTCTGTTTTCAGTACTGCTATTATTCCACAAATTGTATTTTTTGCTTTTTGTTTGTGAAATCTTAAGTGTCATAAATGCCTCCATCTCATATATATTTGATAGTTAATATTAGTTTCAGCCAGGAAAGTGCACTTTACATGTGGCAACATACGATTACCTGAGAGTGTTATTGCAAAGGAAAAAATCAATACCAATTTATAATTCAAGATTGCAGCCTATCAGTTTTTATGGCTCTCTATCCAGTCTCATTAATTTTTTATTATGATTGACTGAAACTGAAAGATTTTTAACATGTTTCGCTGTTATTTATTCAACCTTAATAATTAAATAAACCTTAATTGGCTGTATTTTGAAGCATCTCAAAGCTATGGCCAGAATGAGTTTTGGTGACCATACATTATTAATAACAGAAATACTATGCATTTTCTACTTCAGGAAAATCATCTGTTTGTCCCCTAATAAGAGGAATAAATGTTACCCATATACAATTCCATTTTACAAGAGCTTTTTTTATTTTAAAGTCTGCAAAAAAAATAATAACAAAACAACGAGAGAATATCTCCAAGCTAGTGAAGAAAGAAAAGTATCAAGCTACATCAAAAACTTTAGACATAGCATGCCTTTCAAAAAGGAAAGGGGCAAATGAAGATGACCTCACCAAGGATATACTTGATTGGTAGCTAACTTGCATCTTTAAAAGGTGATTGACAGCAGGAAAATTGCACTTTCAAATTTCATCTGTATTCATTTCAGTTGTTCTTCTACATGTCAACTTCTTGCTATTCTCAGACAGGCCAAGGCTATAGGCATTAGCTGTTACCACAGTGGAAAAAAAAAGAAGGAAGACAATCCTGTACTTGAGCACTCTGAAGGAAAATCAATCATGTCATAAGTGAGAAGTATGGATAAGTTTGAACTGTGGCGAGTCCCATGATTTCATTTCTGGTCACTCTTGTGCATTTTGAAATGCGACGTGCTGTTGAGCTTCATTGTTAGCCTCAGCAGAAACCCCTTGCGCCCCTAATAAAAACTGTATTAAAAAGCTTAGCTGTAGGGAATTTTATTCCTCACTTGCATTTTGTCTTGAAATCTTTCTTGGTCGTAAAAACTGAAGCTTTTCTTTCCGGAATGACAAATAAAGTTGACATGTGAACATGATATTGATATTCCAAGCCTTTCTAAAGAAACACTATTTTTTTTTTTTCCAAATGTGACATCTAAAAAAAAGTTTTACATAAAGAAATGCCCTTTATCCACATCTGCCCATAACGAAGCTTGTGTTTAAGAATTGTCCAAATCTTATCCTTACTTAGAAAGAATTAGATTTAGTATTCAATATTATTATATATACAGTATATGTATATATTGGTATTGGATGACTTGTTTAATCTCTCAGTTTCTTGAATATAATTCAATACCTGGTATCTTCTTGATGCCAGATTATATTTTTGATGTACCCTGCTCCAACATGGACACAAAGTCCTAATGTGCCTGAGACTAAGCTAATCATTATTTCTAATGCTAATTATTTTTTTTTGTGTGTAGCGCCATAAGCCTGCCAACCAATACCAGCAAGTAAAGGAAAATTTGACAGTTTAATTCCTTTAAATTGCTGCACTAATAATCATTTTACATAAGTAACAGTGTGAAGACTGTGGGAGCCAAGCATTACAATATTACAACTGTGTTCTTTTGATTGCTCAAAGAACGCCATTCTTGGTTGTAATAAATTTACCACAAAAATCAAATACAAAACAAATTTCTTCTTCCAGAGCTGATACCAGGTCATTTCTTCCTTGTCTTGTATTAAGCTTTAAAATCAACTGTCACTGTCTATCGATTGCTGCTGAATTGTTATCTATATTTCTCAAAAGTACTCTTGACAGTTAATACAGTGTAAATTATAATCTGGGGAAATGTTGCTTGTATTTGGCTGCAAATTGTTCATATTCTGACTAAAGCTGATGAGACTTATAGATATCTATTCTGGTTAGAAGTAGCTTTCACCTCAAATTATATTAGCATTCAGATATTGTTATTGATGGATGAATACCATAACTGCACTCTACACTTAGTATAGGTAATTAAAAATTAAATTGACTTAAAATGGTGCACTCAGCCAATCTACACTAGATTCTTTGTGGTTTCTAAAGTAGACCTTTAAAACATTATTCAAAACCTTCCATTGATGATGAGGATATCTTAATACGTTTGAAACTGATGAACATCGCATTTTTTTGTTTTATTTAAATCATTCCAAAAGGAGTAAGTCCCTTATTCTATTACCTGTGAAAAGCTTATCTCAGATTTGATTTCCAGAACCCTATCTGAGGTCTGTGAGGATTTTTGGAGATAACATCTCTAATAAGTTCCTTAGTGGTAATACAATAGGGACAAAATTGTCCAATGTATATTTGGCATTGCTCTTCAGACAACTGATGTCAAGGATAGACTTTCATAGCTACCACAGCTACTGTATGGCTCTTTGTTCAAATAGTAAAACAAAAGCTTGGATTTGTAGGAAACTGTATAAGAATAAACAGTTATGGCCAGGACTCTTTCTTACAAGAAGCTGATTTTCAGGGATAATGTCTTATACTTTTGAAGATGGGATTTCATGTGACATGAGAGCTAACCGTCTACAGAAAAACAGTGTTTTACATTATTTTAGCAAATGGGAGTTTTTTTATATTGCTTGCCATGAGTATGCCTTACATTCTGTAGTTCCTATATAGTGCACTTCACAAGGACATCTCTAAAGACTGATAAAGGGTAAACAGATAGGTCAGGAGGGGGTGATAACATCACACTTCTGTGAGATCTCAGTATCAAAATCTTCAAATAATTAATGTTTTAAATAACTTAAATAACTTTAATTAAAGTTGTAAATAACTTAATAACTTTCAACAATTTTAAAAGTATACAAAATTGCATTTTAATGTGTGATACTCATTTATGATACTAGTAAATGTTTATTGTAGTAGTATAAATGATTGTTGCTTTATTTTGAGAATTCATATACCGAAAAAGTATCTAAAATAAAAATATATTATAGTCAGAACAAACCTGTCTGATTTTTTTCCATTCTTTTCACACAAAAAGATGAAAAGAATAAAATAGTTAATTAATACAGTCAATAATGCCTAAGCATATGCACCCAAACTGACCCTAAATGAACTGGGAACCTTAATGAAAATTGGGTAAATTATGAGTTAAGCAACTTAAAACAGAGGAATTTACAACCTAATGATTGTGTGCATTATTACAACAATTTTAAGACCTTTCTCATAATAGGCTTTAGAGGAAGCCACATTTGCTTTGTGTGAGAACATTTTAAATGCTACCTCATGTATGGTAATATATGGCAACAATTTCTGAATAAATGGCTCTGCTGCCTATAAATCTATGTACAGTAACCCTCAAACTGTCCAATATGAGGCTAAATTACTTCACTGTTCTAGTTGTTCTATTTTGGCATTTATGGTAATTTGTCAAGCCCATACGCAGTAATGGGTTGACTCATATAACCAGGGCTATAATTGCAGCTGTTAGGTAGGCTTTCTTTATCTTACCCTGTCTGAGGCTCCCATTCCTGCATGATTTCTTGCTGTGCAGAAGCATGTGTGTCTTGTTTTGTTTTAATACATTACTGACCCGGGGTCTCAGGTTACTTGGGTTCCTGTCACACATTTAGTTCCACCCTCATAAAGCATTGCACAAAAATGCTGTAACAAGGTAACAATCATTGCTCAATATATGAAGTATAAATGTCACTGTGTAAAACTTGGCTGTGGCAGAAAGAAAGAAAAGGTAATTGTTCAAAATAGGATACGTTAAGCCTTCACAATAAAGAACCCTCACAGCTGTGCTCTGTGTGACTAGGGCATTTTGGTTTATTATTACAACCTCATTATGGCCTATACTTAAGGCATCACTTCATGTTCCAGGGGAAAATTCCACAACCCCAAAACTAACATCGAGCATTAAAGGCATATTTGTGTGCATACATACCATACTATGCATATAATTACTGCTAAATCCTTAAAATATATTTTCATGCACAAATAAATTTAGTGAAACACTTTTAATGTGTTTTGCACATAGTTATTTTTATATACAACTTTTTTTAAATGGAACATCTGCATTTTTTGTCAGGTTATATCAATAAAAAATAGATTTTAGCAATTGGAAGTGTATGTACATAGTTCAGAGATTGGCACCTTCGGACATGCTGCATGGGGTGAACCCACAGAACGCTTATTTACAATGTGGCCTAAGATCTGTTTTCATTTTTGCACTGGTTAAAATTGAATATAAACTTGGATGTTTCACAAAAGCTACAAAAAACCAGAGTAAAAATGACTTGACTCTGTCGATTTTAATCTAATAATTATAGAAAATGTACACTTGACATAGGCCATACTTGTACATTTGTATTATTTTTAATAACTTATTGGAAAGTAGGAAAAGCCAGCCTTGGGTAATATGAAATATATTTTGCATATATTATTGGAAGGAATTTTACAGGTAGGAGGTGAAAAGACAGTTTGGGAATTTTCGTTAGCTGAAAAACTGCATATTAAACATGAATTGTGATTTTCCATCTGGTCCTACTGGTTAGGAAGCTGCAGTTGGGCATGATCTCCACTGTCAATCAACAGTCCCCAACTGTGAGATGCAAACCTCATGACGAAGCCCACCCCAACTCATTAAACCAAAGCAAACTGTATGAAGTGCGCCGCTGTGCGATTTTAATATTTGGTGCATGTGACAGGATCATTTTAGTGATTTGCAGGATTTATCTCCTCTTAAAAGTACTGCCTTAGGCTACTCTAATTGGTAGGAAAGCAAATTCCCTCTTCTCCTCCTGTCACTCTTTGTTTTATTTACTGAGAACTGCCGAAACCTATTTACACAATAATGAGGATAAATCACCGTGTTGCTTTCAACACAAAGAAATCTTGCATGAGTCAAAAGCTCTGCAATTAGAACTAAATGTATTTTTTAAATATTGCACAGCCTTTCGACATTGGGTTCTTGAGTCTTGAGAAATATGAAGCATCCTTGGCCTTCTAGTTGGGTAATTTTTTGTAAACGCCCTGGGAGATAAGGGGAATTCACTCTCTTCACCTCTACAAAATATAATAATAAAATGAACACATTAATATCTGTGGAATCCCCTTAAAATGATGTATCCTGCTCCAATCCATAGACTGTGTATCATGATGTATCCCGATGTAA
>CM050171.1:98020537-98025537 GCA_027410445.1 Discoglossus pictus | reverse complement strand
TTTACATTGTATTTAAATTTAAAAACATTATCCAAGTGTAGCCCTTTAAAAGACAATGCAAATAAAATAATATGCATCTCCACATATTACGTTTCGGATAAATGGCTGGTTGGCTTGGTATCCTTTGCCGGATTATTGACACTGCTACAAAGTGACACAAATGTATTATATAACAGAATGATTCAGAAAGTTTAGGCTTTTAAATTATTTAAAGGTTTTTTTAATAAATAAATGATTTGCTTGCATGAGAGTGGCCCTTCAAGAAATACTGCACTGCCATCAAGATAAGTGTTCTGTCTCTCAGTGACATGCTAATATCCACTACTGTCGTGGGCTTTGCTAAAAGGTGATATACCTTGCGAGCAGACAGGCATTATATTGATTTGTGTCTAGTCACCAAATTTACCAAACAGGCTATCGTGAAAAAAAATCTGTTGCTTTTATAATAAACGCAAAGCCAAAATAAGAAATGGGAGAATATGGGTTGATTATGAGCCACGGATAAAAATGTTTCTTATATTTACTAGAAACAAATGAGTGGCATCAGGTGCAAATATATGTCTGTACTTGTTCAGATTTAAGACCTACAAATTTTCACCTTATTTCAATTTCCTGCATGCAACCGAGGAAGTGCAAATAGCTTATTCAGAGACAGATTAATGCAAAAGAGCTAAGGGGGGACATAAATCTACAAGTAGTGACTTGTACCATCATGTAAGTATAATCATTATCAAACTGAAATCAGGTCTCGGAGTATCAGCTTAACACAGAGAAAATTTGCTTGATGTGAGAGTATTAAAGTCCTACTATAATATATCCATACACTGTGACTAAATTTTATAGTTCATGAAGCATATTAGTATTACACTATATCCTGGTACATTCAAAAGGTGATTTCCATATAGATGTTCATTCCTCATGAAGATAAATATGACATGAATCATAATTTCCCTGAAGTAAATATTACAAATAATAAAATGCTCAGGAAAGCAAGTTGAGGAATGACTGTAATGCTTTCCATTTGTATGGTAAGTGGTGAACCTTGTGGCCTATCAAGTAACAAATTGAATGTTTAATCTTTCTCCATGCAGATTGAGGATGGCAAAATAGCAACCCGTTTACAACAAATTGAGGGTTCTCTTGTGGCTCATGGAGTATAAGCTATTTTGTCTTTGGAGGCCAATAGAGAGTGTCAGCAGAGCTTTGTCAAAATATATCACTAGCATGAAGATGTAAAATTGCAATTTACAACAATAGACTTTTTAGTGTTACGGGCAGATCTTAGGCATGCTAAGTATATTGCAAATATTTAGACTAGTGTTTGAAAGCAATTTAGTTTGAGGAAGTTGGTTAGCATCTTGGAGGGTCCCAGTGGTGGAAGAATAATGTGTATTATGAAACTGTACATGGTATCTTCTCAAATTGATGAATGTCCTTTACATAGATGAGTTTTACAATTTCTTCAACTACTTTCAATAGTTAAATATTTGCACAGGTTTTTATTTCAACACAAATAAGTATTCAAAAAATATTAGAGCTTCATCTTTTATTTAATTATACATGATTGACATATAAAGAGATAGTGGTTCTATAATAAGTCTATATAAACATATAATTGGAGGTCACTAGCATTGTCATGACAGGACATGATATACAACAAGCATTTTGTTAAAGGTTTTGTTGTATATTAATTTAAGGTTGCAATATCTGCATTATACGATGACACTGCTAGCATTTTGATGAAGGATTTTATACATGAGAACATTTTGATTATCATATTTCCCAGAGACTACCTCTTAAGATTGGTTGGAATCGTGACCTGCAGCTGTGTCTCAGAGTGCCTGGATAAATGCTCATGTATTAAAGTGCGACCTATGCTGTTTTCTCTGTTACATGAGCAATTAACGGGGCTTTTTACTCCTGGGAAAGTCAAGTCTCTGTAACACTAAAAACATGCATTGACTGGTAGATTTTGCACAGTTGTGTTTTTAATATAATTATCTCAGTAGCAGGTACAATTACAAAAATAAATAATTTGTGGTTTTATAAATCTCTTTTTATATAAACCTATATATAAATATATAAGCATAAGTTACATGGGTTGGCTAGTATTCTTGGATTTGCTCCTCCCCATAATCTTAGATAGTTCCCACCCATAGATGTGGATCTGATTCATGGGTGTAGGAACTGGGGGGATAGGGGGGACAAATCCCCACCAGATTTGACTATGTTTGTATATATCTGTATATAAGCTATGTTACGGCCTGTGTATACAATGAGGTCTACCCCTCCCCCTTTAGATGCTTAGATGCCTGGCAGACAGTTGGAAATTACACTTTGGTATAATTATACATTTATTTAAAGAGCCTCAATAGGATGTTCACATTTGGGGGCTGGCCAATTTCTTTGCAACAACAACATATTTGTGTATGCCTTCTATATAACCCAATCCTTAAACACTGGTCTCCATCATTTACCCACAACTGGAGGCACTGCTGAGATTTGAGAATATTTGTTGTGTGATGTGACAACTTTCCATATATTATTGTTGTATTCACTTATGGAGTTTCCATATGAATCATTGTTTCTGATATAAGAGGGTATCTTACTTTTTATTGTTGCATTTGATTAAGCAAGTCAATATTACAATGCTAAATGGACCATAAATGGTGGGAGGTCACTGAAGCATACTTGTTAGCAGTCCTGACTTATACATTTACATTAATTTTCACTTGATAGATGGTTAAAGTTACACAATAAAATTATGTAAAGTTATTAATACACATGTTCTACATTACACCAATGGACGTTAACGCCATGTTCAATACTTGGGAGAGGTAGTACCCCTTTAATACATTCCACCTCACATTTGTAGACAATTGAGTTTTAAAATATGTCACTCATTTATTTAGGTGAGAATGAGGCATTTTTTTAATATATATCCCTAGGCCTTAATGGTGTATTATACAAGATATTTTAGGGCCGTACAAAGAAATAATAAATGCAATGTATAAAATGTAAGTTAATTATATAGCTTTGCAAAAATTCTATTTAAATCTGTATTCAATTAAATGCAATGCAGGATGACAGTAGCTGCAATCTAAATACTTGGAAAGAAAATCTGCTGTATGAGTAACTGTATTTCAGACAGACCATATTATTTTGTGTTAATTTTAGAACATGGAAACTAACATTATTAACTAGGTCAGGGGCTCAGTTCACTGTCAAGCCTGTCTCTCTTCTCTCCTTACTTACCTTGAAGTAAAATGATCAGTGATGTCTCTAAGAGCAACTAAACTCGTCAACTCGTAAAACTTGTCTCAACCCAAATGTTACCCCGTCATATTTTTTGCAAATCAGCTATTTATTTCAGACTATAAAGTGCCACCACTGGGATTCACATGTGGCTCATCGTATTGTGCATGCAGCGGCATTTTATTTTATATATTAACAGATAATTATCTATCACTTGAAATGATGACTGAACTTTATGGTAATTTTAAATACTTGGCTATAGTGACTCAACACAAATATGTACATGATATATTTATATTTATATATATATATATATATATATATATATATATATATACTTCACTACAACAATCGTTTCACATATGGTGGGCTGATGAGTGATAGAAGCCCTCCACCAGTACAGTAGTACAAACATTAAATAGTACAATAGTATCTCAATTTGAATGTCTGAAAAATAAGTTAAACTTATTTCCTGCTCCAATTTCTCAAAAAATACAGTTGATGCACTGCACCCTGGGAAAACTGGGCGGGACATGCAAATGAGACCACAATGCACGCTCACTCTAATAATCCAATACCATTTTATACATGGCTCCTTTTTAAGATATATATATATATATATATATATATATATATATATATATATATATATATATATATATATATGTGTTGATCTATAGCTATATACACATAAATAGATAGGTAGATAGATAGATAGAGGGATAGAGAGATAGATAGATAGATAGACTCACATCTAAATATTATGCATAGTAATTAATATAAAACTGTACATTATAAGCTATGAATGTATTATGAGGAAAAACTGGCCCTCTTGTGGACAGAAATATAACTACTTAATATTCTTTATATTTTCACTAATTTTACTTATTTTTCTCTCAAAATACCTCCAGGCCTTAAAAAATGCATTGTGTAATTTTTTCCAAAACATTGCCAAAATATCTCAAAAGGCATAAATTACACCTAAGGTATAATTCATGCCATGTAAACACAATAGTCATTTCAATCCGGAGTAATACAAATTGAAGTGACATGCTGGTGTTCCCTCATTGCAGGAAGACTGTTCTCTTAGACTATGCTAACATGACCAGTCTTTGAGAATTCCTATCATTTGTAGATCGCCCACTTTGAAATGTATGTTAAGCAAGACAAGTCAAACTAGCAGTGTCACTTGAAACATCTATCTTCTGCGTGTCTGCGTCTGAAATATATTTCTTTCCACATTTTCACTGCTATTTCTAGAAATACCTTCTGCCAGCTGTATGTGTGAAAAGCTAAATCCAGTTTTCACATTGGGGTTTTTCAAAACTCGCTACCTATTTGTAATTGCAGAATCATAAAATATTTTAATTTCAAGGTTAGCAGTTTCCTCTTGCATGCTTAATTCACAATTAGCTGGTTTATAAACCTGCTCTGTGAATGTAATTTTACAGTTGCCAAATGTTCCTCATGAATAATTTAAGGCATATCTCTATTTATCAAATTATTAATATACCTAATGGCCTTGTTTTCGTAAACAATGACTCAGAATTGGATTTAACCAAAAAACGTATTGGAGGCATGTTGTGCTGTTTTCCCACCGATGGGAAAATGTGCTCTGGATTTGTGCACAGAGAGCGGCTTGTGTTCTGGTGATGTCATAGAGCTGACCTGCTTCTCTCCCACAAAAGCCAAGGTATCATTAGCTTCTCAAACACAATACCTATTCAACGAGGTCCCTTTACCTC
>CM050171.1:98003037-98010537 GCA_027410445.1 Discoglossus pictus | reverse complement strand
AACTCTTTTTTTCAGCCCCATCTTATACAGAGTGAGAGAGAAGCAAGTAAATAAAGCACATATTTCAAGCTTGATTTACTCTGATACCTACTGTGAAAGATTATGACTCTTTAGGGAAATATAGAGAGGGTCAGGGAATTAGTGTACATAATGGTCATTTTGATAATGGGCCAACAGATGCAACTGGAAACATACTGTACACAATTACGCATAATGCACTAATGACAGGTTAGGAGTTTTATCGCCTCCTCGCAACTGAGCAGCAAATCCATGTTTAGAAGTAATAAAGAGTTTATTGGTGCTAAAGCCAAAGATTTTCTGACACACAAAAGATTTTTCCCTTCATAACAAGAGCATTAAATCCTTTGTGTACCAGGGTCTGGGAAAGAGATATGTAAAGCGGTTGTCAGATATTTCCAAAGAAAAAGCCAATTAAAGGGTAATAGAGCAAGGGATGAGAATTACCATTTGACTTGAAATGAGTGAATCTTCGACTGCTGTCTCATGCTCCAACAATAGACTTATATCCCCTTGAATAGATATGTATTAAGCAGATTTTAACACCAAGGTTTTATCTGGTATTACACAGTATTAATTCATTTTAAAATATGATAACATTGTACCTGCATTAAGAGAAAAAAATAGTCTTATTTATTAAATTTGCAAGCAATACCGTATATCATATTTTGTACGTTTGTAATACTTAAGTTATGAGTAATTATATATATATTTTTAAATATTAATTTAAATAATTTAGTTTAAATATTTTGTCAGTTCTTGCTCCAACCTCTATATTACCCTTTTAGTATTCACCTCTGCATTTTTTCCAATCTATATCACTTAGTCATTTCACACATGTATAAAGAAAATATTTTGGTTGATATCAATGTCACATTTACATGTGGGGAAGCAGGAGTATAATTGTAATATACCCCCCTTTGTGATGTTTAAGTGCAACTTTTAACAGATATTGATAAAATTAATTTGCATTCTAAATGACTGCCTCTAATTGCAAAAAAACACATATTAACTGCAGTCTTATGAGTTAAGTGGCCTTTCTCAGTAGCTTGCTGGGTAGAGATAAAATGAGATGTATAATTTGGCTGTAAAAATAAATATGCATTGCCTGGTTATAAGGTGTGGAGAGGTTCTTGTGTTATTAGACATAAGATGAGGATGGAAAAAATATATATATAAAATGATTTAATCAAAAAGCTGCTTTGAGTTGTTACACGTAGAAGGCAAAGGCTTAAGAGCAGACACATTTGCAGATGAACTGCTTTTACTAGCTTCTTTGAGACATGACATTTGTTCAGAAGATTAGCCAGGTTGTAATGTCTGGCATAATTGCACTGTGCGGATGTCCCAGAAGTGAAAACCTAATTGCTTGACAGGACTATAACTTTACGGCACGCTCTCACCTTGTTAGGTCCTTTTCTGATGCAGTTCAAATGAAATCTGGCCGCAGGTGTGCCTAATTTACCTCGCAACAGAACGTGTTGAGTTTAATTGCACAGTAGTAGTTAGGAAAAAAATGGTGGGTGGAATATCAAGTGACTTACTGTATGCTCATGGCATATGGGTGTTTTGAAGGCATTGTGCGTGAATACAGTATATAAGTGAGAACAACGAAAGGTCAATTATTAATAATTATTAAATATTAATCATTAATTTTAAAACCTGCTTATGTTATCGGTTGAATAATATTAGTGACCTCTTTTAACCTATTTATTTAAAAAAAAAATGGTTTCTGGCACATGAACAAATACAGGAGGTCCCCAAGTTACATACAAGATTAATTCTTGAGCACGTCTTTACGTCGGATTTGTATGTAACTCCCTGATGATGAATAATAATAACAACAACAATACTATAATGGGTCATATGTGGTAGTAACCATAATAATACTATGTAATACTGTAATAATAATAATACTCCTGTTCTGTAATAATAAGTTACACAACTTATTGTGCTCTTTCTTTTTATTCGAACAAACAGAACTTAAAAACGAACTCATACAAAAAGCCTTGGGAACCCGTATGCAACGTCTGGGTCGTCTGTAACCCGGGGACCTCCTGTATTCATATGCTTTTTTTATGCCAAAAGTATGATTATAAGACACACTTACTTATAGGATAAAATGCGAAAGGAAATGCACAATGTGTATTTGAAATATAAGATACAGACAATTATTAGGGGCTTTTTAAAATATAATAATATTCTTATATTCCAGAAAATATAGCAGATAAAGAGCCAAATGTACCTTTGGGCGCCAAACAGGGGTGTAGGAAACAAGATAATTCTGGGAGGGGAGTACAGCTCACTTGATGCACAGAACCCTTAACAGCTTCTATACACATACATACACACAATGAGAAATCCTACACCCATGGCGCCAAAGGATAAGTTATAATGTTCTACTAATCAGTTAATTTAACAAAGTAGACATGAAGTATTTTCTTAAGAAATGGATAAATTAGATATATTTTCATGTTCATTGAAGTACTTTGTGTGAACAGAAATAGCAGGGAAATGTGTGGTGATTTGTCATGAGAAACTTAAGCAGCATTTATTAGGTTGTTTATTTGCTACAAAAAAACAGCAATAGTGGATAACTTCCCAGCTTCTTATCACTGCGATGGGAAGAATTATTTGTGAAGGTACAAAAAGGTCACACAGCACCTGCTCGTGATCTAAAGAAAACTGCAAGGTGTATCTCAGATTTAGTTTTGCATTCTCAGATTTTACAGCTGGTTTGCGAACAGGAGGTCATGTCATCAAGGACTGGTGCTAACCAATTGCTTTATCATAGTTACAAAAATATGTAGAATTTCTATAAAAATTAGGATGGAGGATTTATCATACAGTTACATATTACTACTATATATATATATATATATATATATATATATATATATATATATATATATATTACCAGTATGTATGAGTAGTGATGTCATAGAACTGTAAATGGAATTTTCAAATTCCACTTGTTATTTGTAACTGATTCTTTACAATAAAGAATCACATCTAATAGTTGTCAAACTGCGATTCGTCGTCACACTTGCGACAAATCGCAGTTTGATAACTACGCAATGTGCACCGGCCCGCGCATGCGCATTGTGCAACGGTCCGCGCATAGCGCACCAGCCCGTAAGCCCCGCAGCAGCATGCTTACGCAGCGCTATGAGCATGCGGCATTGCATAGTTGTCAAAATGCGATTTGTCGCAAGTGTGACGACGAATCGCAGTTTGACAACTATTAGATGTGATGTTATGAGATTAAACCCACTCTTTCCATAAACAACCTTAAGTTTATACCTGATTTTGTTTGGATATCATGCCTTTTTCTTGCATTAGATTCTGACATGTAAAAATATCAGTTTTAATCAACTGTACTAAAGGCTTTCTATCTATTTTTTTATTCTTTTTTAGATTCTTCCTAAAGTTTTTCCTCAAGTGTAATCAGAACTGCCTGAAGAATGCCGGAAACCCACGAGATATGCGAAGATTCCAGGTACTCGAAACAAGACGGATGATATAATGATATAATTACACAATCACTTACATTTCACTCAAATTCAAAAATGCTGAAGAAGTTAAAAGCTGGAGTAGGTAAAAAGATGCTATATTCATCTAACAAAGTGGAGCAGTAACTAGAGTAAATGTGGCACCAAATTTACCAAAGGGAAATCTTCCAGGCCCCTTCATTTTGTTTCCATTCTGTATTAAAAATAATTTCATAGAATAGATTTGAGAAGGGGACATACATATTTTTTTATTTATTTGTTTGGAAAGTGAATTCTAAATTAAAGATAGCTGCTTAAGTCTTCCTTTTGAAATCCGGAGTGCTGTAGTTTAATAACACAGCTACTTCACCAATCTTGGAGAGCTTGAGACTGGATTAGTAGCCCTATTTGTTTCTGAAAATCAAAAGCAACAGAAAGACTGGCACACGGTAAGACAAACATCTCAGAAACTAGCAAACCCCTGGAGCTAAAACAGTATGGAACAACCCTGCCGCCTTCATCATAATGTGAAAAAGATATACAATATCTCTTTGTATTATATTTTTTAGTTCAAAGGCTACAAATAGTAAGTGGGATATTACACAAACATATATCTGACTGCACAGAAAAGGAATATTGATATTAGGTAAATATATTTAGTTACTTATATAGATATTTTGAATGGTGTGTTATCTATAAACAAAACATATTGTGATGTCTAAAAGCTATTTTTGGATAATTTGTGCCAATTATTGTAGCATCCCCCACAAATTAAACCCTTCCTCTTGTTTTTACTGCATATTGCTGTTGGAGAAGTTATCACTTTCTGGTAACAAAAGGTTGAAATCCATATGTAAATTATTTTCAAAATTATTTAGGCCAGTACGAATATTATTATTGTTGTTTATCAACAATGTACCCATTTGTACATTTCCACACCAACATAAAAGGTTTGGAGAGGCCTTGTTCTTAAGAGCTAATCTATAATAAAATGGGGGCACATGAGAGCAAGCTCCTTAGTCATTATTAAATATAAATTCTTAGATCAGGTAACTCTCAAAATCAGAAATTATTGTGTGTTGAATGGCTCTTACTGTATTGAAATTCACAATGTGTTTCTAGGTAGGAGTTCACAAAAAAAAGGGCTTTTTCAAAACAGCCTACTTGAGCTTCCATTTTTCATGGATCTCAGCTTCAAGTGCCATTGGTAATATTGATCCATGTGAAGAGAGCAGAAGGTCAAACCTGGAATGACTGGAAACGTCCTCTTTGTCTTACTGATGACTGAGCGAAGCATCAGTCAAGAATGATTCTGTGGTCAACACTGGAACCGCTAGTTAGCAAAGGGCTCCTTCAGAGCTTTTCAGCTAATCTTCTAGCTTCTCATACATTTTAGTAGAACTTAACATAAAAGAAGCTATAGAAAACAGTTTTCTGGCTATTTTGAGTTGTAGCTGAGGGAAGGTCAAAAGCAGGAATGAGTTAATAAACGTGCCTTTTTAGGCTGAACTGTGTTATTTTCCCTTGGTAACTGACCTATATATAACTTGACACAGCAAAGACAGTTATGTTTTGCTCTTGCCTCTTCTGACTGTTTAATATAGGTTAAAGTAGGGACTAAAATTGTATGTGTTTCTTCCTATGGAAAACAATAATTCTGTATTTCATGTGTTATACATAGAATCTGAGGTTGAGACTCTTCTCTAAATTCCAAATCTTGACATTTTCTATAATTTTTTGTATTCCTAATTGGACACTTTTACTATTAAAACCTGACGCATCTTTCAAGCTCACTGAAATGTGTTCCGCTTTTTAAGAAATACATCTGAAATCTCTGCAGATTTGGAATCACTGAAGAATTTTACCTTATTTAGTTTTGATTCTTGAATGAGACGTATTAGAAGAGGTTATTTTATGTTATATTTTATACAATTTTTTTACCATCATTTTTGGCTATTAAATACCTTATAATAAACTACAAAATAAACATTGAAAAGTGCACAGCATATTATAAACCAATTATATTTTATGGCTTGGTGACATCACTTTTGTAAAACTGCTAATTTAAAGCATAATTTAAGAATTAGAATATTGATAAATAAGGCGGATCATATTTTTCAGTGAATTTAGGCGCACAATAACATGTGAAACTACAGACCTTCTGTATTGTTCCCCTGATGCACTCCCCTTACTAATATAGACAGTGGCACATATGCCTATCTAACTAGCCCATATGGCTGTTTGCAGCTTATGTTTTCCCTCAGAAGAGGTAATCTTTAATGACACTTTCTCTGGGGTTTGGATACAAATTTACGATAAATTAATCCATTGGCGTAATGATCTTGTTAGTTGTTTTGTACTAGCCCCAAGCGCTCTTTAGCTGTATACCTTGTTTTAGTGTACTACTTGTGTATGTGACTAACTTATCAATTAATTATTAATATTATTATATTAAGCAAATTAAATAAAATGTATTACCTTGTACAATAAAATATGTAATGTTTTTTTCACTCATGATTCCTATTTACATATGATATTGTAACATTTTATATTTAATAACTTAATTGTAAACCTCTGTTATATTTTGGTCCTTTGATGACAATTTAATTTAAAGAATCTAAAATGTGAGCTAGTGTAATCATACCAAAGTGTTCAAATTTAGCTAATTTTGATATCCGAGCTCTTTAGACCATCCTGGAAGTAAAATCAACAGATGGAATCATGTGAAAATGAAATTTCCTTAAAAGATCTGTAATTTCCTGTGTAATTTGGTCTATAGTGGAGTAGCATGTCCTGGATAAGTTTCATGAACCCCTTGTGAAGGTGTGGTTGGTTAACAAGTTTGTAGATTTGTAAGTGTGCTCCTGTCTAAATTTTTCTGTTGAGGAGCAGCTGGAACTTAAAGAACGTCCTATCCATCATTTCTTCTATGGCCGCACTCTGAACCTGGACACAAGAATAGAAGTCTTTCAGTCAAAAATAAAAGAGGAAATTCCATTGACATACCAGGGTCAATCACCATCCAAATGAACTTGAGAATGGATACTTTTCATGGCCCGAAAACACTTTCACTATTCATATTCAGTCCAAGCTTTTCAAATGCAAAAACTTCATTATGAGTTGGTAAATGTAATCGTAGAATTGACAGATGTATAAGGCTAGCAGAATGTTTTCCAATTCATTTTTGATTGAATAAATGTTTTGATGCAAAGCACATTTTTTTTTTTTTGCAGTTTTGTCTGCACAGATGGGATTTAGCACACATTCTCAAGTGTAGACGTTAGTTACTGTATAACAACTTATCATTCTATCAACATGAGCAAGGAAGCAGATTTGAGCATCAGCTGTTTAGGAACGGGTTCAATTAAAGATTAAAGAACTATGTTCTAAGAATTATTTGTTTATTGCGTTTGCAGATTTTTTTTGCTTTTTACTCTCATGTATGTATATGTGCTAAAAGAAATGCTTTTAGTTAATTTATTACAACTATTGCAGCATTTTTAGTGCACATTTCAGTTTTGTGTGTTGGAGAATGGTTCCGTTCCATGAAAAATAATGTAAATAATGTGCACAAAGTGTAATGATATCACGCTACTTGTGGTTGACGCATAGATACTAGTTGTGCTTCTCGTACCAGCTTTGAATAGTTGGTTGCCTTTTGATGAGAAACACATCTTAAGACCTATGTAGTAGCTAGTTTCATGTACCAATCCTAACATTCATTAAAATGCATATAAATAAATGATAATACATAATCACTATAATATTTGTGTTTTTTTTCAGGTTGTTGTATCAACAACAGTCAATGTGGACGGCCATGTCCTGGCTGTCTCAGACAACATGTTTGTACACAACAATTCCAAACACGGAAGGCGGGCTCGCCGCCTTGACCCCTCAGAAGGTACGGCCCCTTCTTATCTGGAAAATGGTAGGCACACATTTACATGTCCTTTTTTATTTGCAATGCTTTTTTTACATCATACTTTATTTT
>CM050171.1:97978037-97998037 GCA_027410445.1 Discoglossus pictus | reverse complement strand
TTTGAGTACAATTGACCAATTAGTGTTAAAAATTACTAGAAGCAGGCATTGGGTAGACATATGGAGGCAATTTTCATATGAATGATGCCCTGTGGCCTTTCCTGCGAATCTAACTCGAGGATCGTTTGCAAATATTTTCCCTTGCTAACTGTAGGACCCCTTAACATGGATGTGACAGCAGTAAACTCATATTTTAAGATGTTAGTCCAATTTAAGTTAATTTTAGTAATTGGATACAACTGCTCTACATTGGTTGTATCTCCGCCCTCATGATTTTAAGACTGTTTATTATGTGATACTTATAGCTGATAACACCCCACGCCATCAGAGTTCAGACCCCACCAAGGCACATTCCAGGAGTCGTTGAAGTAACCCTTTCCTACAAATCCAAGCAATTCTGTAAAGGTGCCCCGGGACGATTTGTCTACACTGGTAAGCTTCTAATTTTTTATTAACAAAAAGAGTACATTTTCTGTTGCATGAAAGTATATGGAACATTTATGAGAATCATAAATATTTTATGGCGAAGTTCATAATCTGTTTTTACTTTTAAAAATACAATCCGGGTTGACTAAATTAAAGCACCCCACCTTCCTTCTTGGTTTAATTATTATATTGTAGGAAAGTATGTAGGTTTATATAAAAGTCAAGATTTGCTGATCACTTGCAACATCATTATATGCTTTAGATACGTCTATAAAAACTGTATGGTTTATAGGTAAATTTGGCAAAGTTTTGACCTCTGAGATATTATTCCTGGCAAGTTAAAGTAGATGAAGTAATGAATGAAAATTAACAAAAATGTTATGAGCATGACTGTATTTCAGAAAAAAAAAAAAGTAAATGGCATGTTTGCTTATATAAGAGGGATGGGGTACTTTGTGCATCTGTTTCCTATCAGTGCATTACTGTGCTCTCAGTCTGGCTTAGTTCACTAACATTTAACCTTCTCAGTGTGAGATGTAGCATAGGGCAACAAGGCCTCAAGATAATGAAACAAGAGAGGAGTGTGATAACCAGGAGCTCTATAAAGTACTTAAACCTGAAGTGCTCAGTAAATACACCAAGAATAAGGTACTCTTTATTTTTAGAGGCCCTTACAGTAACAAATACTGACTGCACTGTTTCTCATTATGCCAAGAAAGGACAAACCCCTACTATCCTTTCTGTACTGCTTGCTTCTTTCAACCGTTATAAAGATACAATTACCTAGGGAGAATGTGGCAGTTCAGTTGATTAGCATGGTGAATTAAAAGAATGAGTCACAAATGACATGTCCGGCTTTTTTCTGCTAGCCCTTTGTATTCCCAGTGCACCTCACCCTGTTGTAAGAAGGTCAAAAATTAGAGAGAGATAACAGTTTTCAAGCAGCTAGCTCTTAAGAGAAGAATTAACAATCATTCTGTATGTAATTGCCAGTTAATAGTAAATTGGCTTCTAGATGGTGGTGAACAAGTTACAGTACACTGGTGCTTAGATAACATTATATACATTGCTGAATTTGACACTATGCAAATCATGGACAGAATATGACTTTTGTTTAAATGTTCATTATTGTTACGGTTGTCATTTTAAAAAGCATGTTCTCTATGAATGTAATCATTTTAGTATTTAGTTTATTAGTTATCTGCCAGATATGTTTTAACTTTAAATGGACACTATATCAAGGACGAATCATGTGCTGAATAATCAAATAAGTAATTGGAAATATTATCACTTATATAAAAAAAATAAGTTTTCATTCTGTTTTGCTGATATCTAGCAGCTAAGCTTTTTTTAGTTATCCATCCAACCATAGGACCACCTTTCACAATACAACTGTAGATACTGTTTCATTCTTTGTTTACATTGTTGAAGACCTTTTGGGGTTTTTGATCTGATATGCTCATGGGGAAACAGAATCTTATTTATGGCAGTGTTGGCATAGGTGCCATTTTGCCTGCTAAGACGTTGGCAGTGAGTCTGCTATGTTTGGAGATACTGGCTAGAATGCTACTGGCATTTTTATGGTGCTACTCTGTTATAACAGTTGAAATTCTCCACTTCCATTCACTAGTAGTTAAGGCAATGAAATAGATGTGGAATAGTAAATAAGTGGCCATTAGCTGTGTTTTAAAGTATATTTGATGGCTAAAAGTTTGCTTTACTGCTGTTTGTACATGTAATTGTAATGTTAATTAATGGTGAATTTAAAAAATAGGTTTAACATGAAAAGTATGTACACTGGCCCTTTAATAACAACTTGTTCTTGTGAAATATATACATAGGTGGTGAATTAAAAAATAGGTTTAACATGAAAGGTATGTACACCGTCCCTTTAATAGCAGCTTGTCCCTGTGAAATATATACATAGATGGTTAATTAAAAAATACGTTTAACATGAAAAGTATGTACACCGGCCCTTTAATAGCAGCTTGTCCTTGTGAAATATATACATAGATGGTGAATAAAAAAATAGGTTTAACATAAAAGGTATGTACACTGTCCCTTTAATAGCAGCTTGTCCTTGTGAAATATATATATAGATGGACATAGGGAAGCTTTTATTTTCCAAATCAGATATTAGTCAAGCACTAAAACAATTTTCCAGTATCATAAATTTAAAGATCAAATATCAAATAAGAAATTGTATTCTTCCAAAGAATCTCTGGCAGACATCATTTGTAGAGGCAGCCTTTTACTAGGAGGGAATTAGGCACAGGAGGATTTATTGTGTATTTAACATCCTTGGATCTTGTTAGCTTTATTTCTTGCATTTTTCTATTCCTCCCTTCTCCCCGTTGAACATACAAAAGTCAATATCTTGGATAATGAGGCTTCACAAGTAACAACACCACTCATTCTCAGCCTTCAAGATCAAATATGGTGAAGCGGTTATGTCTTGTATATTATTCCATTTGCTAGTGCTTGGCATATGTTACAACAGCAAGTCTAGATAGGTGACTGGGAACTTATTTTTCTGTAACATCTTATTTATTTCCAAGTAGCAGGCATTTGAAAACATACTTTACAGATTTTTTTGCATTATAGATACTATACTCCTCTTAAAGGTACAAATCAAATGTATTCAATATTTTAACTCATGGGAAATAATATAGATAATATACATACAAATAATTTTCAAATAGCTGGCATTTATTACTATCATTACTTAGTTTTTTAAATACACTTTTAAATACTGTTACATGGGGAAGGGATATTAAGCAATTTCCTTCCTCCCAGTGACCTCATCACCTGTTAGACAGTTATAGTTAACATGGCTGGTGTAAAATATACATGTATATGTGCATTTAGGTTAAATTAGGAGAGTTGTTTGACTCTGAAATTTACATGAACATCCGGTAGAGTTTCTGTATGTCCTGTAGGATCTTCCATAAGCCCTGACACTCTTGGAGACATATGTATAACTTGTAGCTCTCCTACACATGCATTCAGAAGTCTTTAGTTTCATAAAGACACCTACAAAATGTCTGAGTCTCCAATAGATACCTGCAGAAATCTTGGTCTCCTGTAGACAACAACAGAAATCTGGATCTTATCTGAATAAGGACTAGGCTTGCTGGTCATCTGTAAATGCAGGTAGAAGCCATAGATATACTGTAGAATATATGGGTCTATTGTAAACAGCTGGAGAAGTTCTTGGTCTCCTCTAGATACCTGCCAAATGTTTTAGTCCGTTGTTGACATCTGTGTTCCTCTTACTCTTCCTGACTACTATAATAATAATGCATGGGAATTTAACAAGGATTTCAGATTACAAACAATTTATTGGGTTCATTATATACTCTTTAACATAAAACAAGGTATTGCTGAGATGAAAAGTTATTAATTGACCATAATCCTGTAAATTAATTTTATTTGTGTTCAGCAACAAATATTATACTCGTAACTTTATTCCATTTGAGAAACACAAGAACCCAACATTGTTATGATCTCTTGAGTACATTCAAATGTGTTTCTTTCAATGACACAGTTTAGAGTCAGTAGCTCCTTACCATCATAGCCAAGATAAACTAGCTGTCTCATAGGTCAGCGCTCGTTATACAAATAAAGCTTATGCTCTGAGAAAATGACTGCTAATTACAATACACAAATCATACTATTTTGCTATGCAGTAACTCACTACTATTGCGTTTGTTCACCTGTTCCTTACCACTAAGAATGGTTTGAACATTACAAAATATTACACACAATAATGTTCTGTTACCTCAACAAATGTAATTTGATGGACCACCAAGACATCAGGACGAGATAGAGACAATACTTTTTGTGGTGCATTTATTTTGTGTGCGTCACTTTTAATGGATAGTTGGAAGATATATAGCCATCAATATCATATTTTTTCAATTAAAGAAAAACAAAATAGTGCTACACAAATATTAAATTTAAAGCAACATTATTAAATATGGTAGCTCAAGCATTGGTGCTCAGCCCTCCGACCCGACCCCAATAATTAGAACAAGAACTGCTCCAATATTGTTTGAATATTTATTTCTGGTTTAACCGTTGACTCCTTAGATCTTCTAAGTCCTATTATTTGTGGGTGTATTTGATTTGTTTGTACCAGAGCAGTTTGCTGCTGTTCCTTTGTTGCTTCTTCATTGGCCATGCATTGATCATGCTGACAATGATATTAGTTGTCTGCATGAAATATAAATGAATTGGTGCCCTTTGTTTGTTGCCTTCTTTTAACCAAAGAACAAAGAAGGCACATCAGGACAATTTAAAATATCAATAATTGTATACAGAATATTTACTATTAACCTTTGCTGTTATATGTTTCTTTTACTGTATTTAATATACATTGACTTTTTAAAATGTAGTATGATAAATGGACAGGCTTTAGAAAACGATGGTAAATGTACCACTTAATGCATGGATAAGTTTGTATTTTACTGGTGTATTTTTGTCCCTTTTTCCTCTGTGCCTCCAAGGAGGTCTAAGAAATAAGACATACCGTTTGTGCTATTGCACAAGCAGACTATTTGTCCTAATCAGTGACACACATTTACTAGAATTGCTTAAAATGAACTATACCTCATATAGAAATCGCACATTTAGAGTGTTCCATTCATCATCTGAAAATTGAGGGCCAGTAAACTTTTCCGTTCCTCCAGCGGGATCGTAGACATGCATCAAAATGTTAAAAAATGATTGGTGAGAGAGAACTGTCTCCCATTTATCAAGGAAAGGAAACATTATTTGCTAATTTCCCAAGCAAGTCAGTGACAGGGTGCTTCGTCTTTGGACCCATAGTGACCGCCATGGCCTTTTTGTTATTAGTACAAGTCAAGCGCTTTTTGCCCGTTTCTAACAAGATACATTTGTCTATCATAAGAGAATGCTTTATATTCTTTCCTTCCGTGTGGCTGTGACCAAAAGCCTCTCTGTGCATTTCATGATAACTTCTGAATCGTATTTTCAAGTTGTGGTAACTCTGGGCCGCAGAGCGACTGATAAATCAACAACTTTTCAAGTCAAGGTGAAGGTATTGACTCTGCTGCACCAAAACTGACATAATGTAGCAGTGAGTGGACAGTAATTTATCTTAAAAAAAGGACAAAGAGGTCATTTATGTTTCAATCAATAAATGTGAGGATTTCTTACTTGGCATCAGACATCTATATTTTATTTTCATGTATAGTATGACATGATGTTTTAAATTATACAACCAATCTTAAACTTTGTATGTATCTCTTTTGTATACTTCTATTCTATTTATTCACAGGTCAAATATAAGGAGTAAAACTAAATTTTATATATATATAAAAAAACATTGATAAAAGTATATTTTACTATATAGGCCACAGATAAATAGCATATTTTTTGACGCAATTAGAATTATTAAAACATTACTTTAAATATATTCTAAACAGCATGTGGGAATAGAACCAAACTTCTCCCATTAAACGTGTTTACTGCAAGGAAATAAGATTGGCTTTGTTTGTTTTTCTTAGTAGATAACAACCATTGGGTCCTCCTTTATTATTGTTTTTTCAAGCCCTTTGGTGTGGGAGGAGCGAGATATCACTCCTACAGGCTGTTTAGGTATTTAAACTACTCTATTTTGCCTGTTATTAGACTTTTCTATCCAAAGGAAAATAATGTAATTTGTAACTTAGCTTGCCTTATAATGAGGTCAATTAATTACTAGTGTGTGTAATTATTTTCTTTTTTCATTATGCAGTTATATTATTGGGTGAGGTCTTTTCCCAAATGGTTTAAACTATATTAAAAGATTATCACAATACATCAAAAGTAATCAGTTTTATTTTATCTTATGGATCTTTTGTGGGGGTGTGAAAGAAATGTGTTGTTATGTAGATAATATTTACTGGATTGCTTTCAAATTTATTTGAATTACTTGTTGTATGTTGTAAGCAAACAGAAAAAAAAGACTATTCCTAGTGAGAAATCACACTAAAAATAACACCAAACTCCCTGCTGTTCCCTTTCATTGCTGGCATGCAGATTATAAGCAAGCAATTTACCATTGAGTTTTATAGTTAAGACATTAAATTGTTTCAATTTTATTTTACTATGTAATGTTTAAATTTACATAGGCAGTCATTTTGTTAATGAGGGTTTATTGTGGCTCTCAAAATATACATTTATATTTAAATATTAAAAAAAGACTTTTAATATGAATTTGAAAGGGAAAATCATGCCAATAAATAGTACACCACTGAGAACCTTTTATTTTATGTATTTTATGTTTGTCTACACTGTTTACTGTGGCTTGTAAACAACTAAAATATACTGAGGCACATTAGGCAATGTTGGCCAAGGTAAGGGCTTTTCCACTAATGAAGTGACCTCATGAGTTCATATGTTATTCTGTGAAGCAAATTAATTAAGTTATGGAAAGATATCTTAAAGTATAAAAAGATCTACATATGAAAACATATTGTTATTAATATTACTAAGAGAGGTCTCACCTCACTAGTGAAAAACTCCAACTAGCCCATTACATTGAATCTAACTTATTAACTGTTCTTATATTTTAGACATCCATAAATATGCAGACAGTGATAACTAAAAGTAAGGACATTCAAATTTGGGAATCTAATATATTTTGTTTTAATAAGTAAAAAAAAAATCATATTGGGTTATATGAAAGTTTGGCACAATAAAAGTCTCATACAACTATCAAAAAGGCAGGTATTAAATATGACATTGGCTGACCTCAGATTTTAGACTCCCTAAAGTGTCATTGGTCTTGGGGGTTGAATTTCAGAATCACGGCTTTGGCTTCAGTTAAGCAAAAATAGTTTTGTCAAATTATCTTTGTCTCCAATCACCGACAATCTAATATTTAGACCTACCTTGCACAACAAGTTTAAATAAAGGTCATAGTCTTCCTACTACTCCCATACCGATCTGTACATCACATTAACACAATGTTCTTTATTGTTCATAGTGCCAAAGCAGCAATGATAGTTATTAATACAAAAATCAATACAATGTGTATGAATGTAATGACGAGCATGGGGAACTGTAGGTAGGACATAATACATGAGACAAATGAACATGGAAAATCTATATTTTCACTTCAGTCATATGACACCAGGTGACAGGTAAAGGATATTTTTTTATTAAAAAGGTAAATAAGGACGATTTTTTAAGGCACACATGATACTCAACTAGTAAGGTCACTGTATCACTGTTCTTGTATATGCAATAAACATACACAAAACTATAAACAAATGCAATATAACACATACAATGTTTTTTTTTAAATGTTTTAGAAATTGTCCCACGGGTTCTTGGGAAAATACATCCCAGGATATAATGTTATTTCATTGGTTGGGAAGCCTGATCACAACAGGCACTTTATGTGATTTTTTTACAAGATAAACATGTGTTTTGTGAAACATAATGATGCAGATATTTTCAAATTTCCCAAATGCTACTCATTGTCCAAGTTGTTCATCTTAAAGGGGAAGCCACTCTTTAATTTATTTACACTACCTCACAAAGTTAAAACTAAGCTGACCTTTAGCTAAATTTCTTGGTATATAAGTACACTTATGAGTCTGGGTGTAGTGTAACTTTGCAGATTAATTCTCATGTAAGGGTGATAGTAACAAGTGAGGCGTGTTGCTCATTACACATCAGCCCTTATTTCCCCTTGTAATAGATTCCTATAATATCAAGTGGATTTTAGTTTTATGTATCATGTTTTTTCTAGCCAAGAGGCTTGGTTCCTTGAAGTCTGATATACCATTTTATTGACATTTCCGGAGCTGCAGGGTTAGGAGTGGTACAGTAGTTGTTGGTTCAACATATGAAAATATACAATAACCACACATCTTGTGTCAAGTGTGTAACCATAACCACAATGCAATAGCTTCCAGACAGGATATTCATTTTTGTAACAGGTAAATTGAGCTGATACCTTGTTGAATACTTAGTGTCGCATAACATTATAATTATTTAGACATTTCTGTTTTCGGTGTTAAACCAGTTCCCCAGCAACAACTCAGAAAGACCATGAGACGTCTTTAATACAATACTGTTCATGGTATAAAGTGTACTGATGGTTAGTCATAGCATATGTCAACCCAAAAGTCAAAATATTACATGTACTAAAGGGTGAAGTAGTATAAAACGCTTACTGAACAACTCAGTCCTGTGTTATCCCATAGTATATATCTAATAAGACTTGACACCTGTATGGGATCATCATCGGTTTACCCTTTAGTACATATGGCCAAAAGTATTGCATTGTGTTGTAACCATTGCTTGAGTTTTACTGCATTCTGCAATAGGTTAGGAACTATACAACTTTATAAGATACATTTTAACCTGGAGCTATTTTCATATCATTTAAAGATTTAAGTAGACAGTCATTGTTTCTATTTAGACTGGGAATACCAATCTACACTTTTGTAGTGGAAACATTTATCATTAAAAATTAATTCACAAAAAATCACCTTGAAATCTATGGGAATTTTAGATGGAAAAATGGTTGAAAAGTATATCTAAAGCAATGGCGTGTAGCTCTGCGTTAAATACTGCACAAACTAGAATATAGTCTTAATGATGTTGTAGGCTATTATTTTTATATATTTATATTTAGTAATCTTGCAAGCCACAGGAGAACAACAGGTGCAATGGAGGTGCAATGTATTCCAGTTCTCTTTCAAGTGAGAAAGAATAGGATCAAATCCTCTTTTACATTTTTACACTAAATAGGTTGTAATAGCCTGTAGGTTGTAGACTTAGTAAGTCAAGGATATTAGTCCTGCTTCAACAAGCAAGACTGCCTTCAGATGAATGATGCTCTGAACCCTTCCATGCCTTTGTATTTCCTATGCACTGCACTATGCTTGGCTTACCCTGCCGAGTGCTGTGATTGAAATTCATTGCCAAATTTATTGAGAAATTAATGAGAAAAGCTGCAAAGTATTGACTTTGAGAGGAAAACACAACTCATCTTGAATGAGGAGGAAAATGCAGCAATAATTTAGCCGCTATTGATTTTGCCCTGTCCATGTATTGATCTTCATTTTACAATATTAATTTGCACCTGCGATCGGCTGCAAAGGGAACTGGTTTCATTTCTTTGCTGTGTTAATGTACAAAGCATTAGGTGCTCTTAAGAAGTGCTAGTACTACAAGTCACTTCAGAAAGGCTAATTTTTTCTTCTATATATGTGCTTGTTACAGAAATAGACTAAAAATTAATTTTTGTGTCTGACAAAATATTAAAGTGAAAACCCATCTGAAATGTATACCTCCCCTTAGCCCCGTAGGCTGTATTTCATCTATGCGAGGAACTATCAGCAACATGAGATTCCAACCACTTCTCATCATCATGCCCATATTGGTTCAAAGTTCATGAAATTTCTATGAGCATTGATCTTTCCACATTGATTTTTTTTTTGCAGCAGCAGATCTTTGAAATTTTAATTTCCCAAGCATCTGAATTTCTTATAGATGGAATGCACTTGGTAGAGACAGTTGATGATAAAGTGAGGGAACTTAACACCATTTCTAAGCTTTAAAAAAGAAGGAAAAAAGGCACTTTAAGACATAGTATTAAGGTTTTTGATATAGCATTCCAGATAGGGATAAAGTATTCAGCAGGGACTTAGCTGGTAATTTGTGTGTTTGCAAAAATTCTGGATGGTTAAAAATAAAATAAAATAAAATCAGCTTTTATTTTATTTTTTATAATGTGCAATGCAAATTGCCTACAGTGATCTCTCTTTTTAATTCAGTATATGTCTGCATAATGGGGAGAAAGCTCTGTTGTAAGACTACGCACATATATGTAACTTAACAATATAGATAACACATTCAGTTTAAATGTAAAAGGCCCCCTCCCACTTATATCTGACACTTGTATCCGACACTATATCATTGTTTTTTTTTTTATAATAGTAATATTAATAATATTAAATTAAAAGCACTTCTTATTAATAAGCAATGTGTTTAGTATCTATTCTAGTAGTGAAAATATGTGACTTCAGTGTCCCTTTAATGAAATATTTGCATGGCCATTTCTGAAAGTGTATATATCAGCAGATAGCATGTAATGAACATTGCTCACAGCGGTCTTTATCACCTGGTCAAGTTCTCCTACTTACTTATCAGTAGGACATTTAATAACCGCAAGGTGATATAATTGCTATTGGCATTTTTCCCCCTTGGATTCGGCTGTTTAATGTGTAAACTACTTGTCAGCAAATAACACTTTGTCACTGAAATCGCTAACTCCCTCTAGAGGAATGTCTCTGCATTGAGCAATTTAATTTGACTTTATTTAATTTTTACACGTTATCTACCAGGCAAAAGGCCTGAGAGTCTGTTTCCAGTTCAGGGAAGGTCTTCCTTTTTACTAAGATCTGTTGTATCTTATTTAACAACTCCTTGGCTTTAATTGAAGCTCTCTCTTGTCCCTTAAAGGGGATCTGCAGATGTTCCTATTATGTAGTTATGCTGCTAATGTGAAAAACTGCCTCATTATGAGGATCTGTTTGTAGCTACAAAATTACTGCATTATGACAAATGCATGATTGGGAAGTTACAGGAAGATGATCATTATTGAAATGGAACTAGAACTCGTTTAATAGCTGAAAGCAGCAGCTGGAATGAAGCAAATGAATGGCTTCCTGTTATTATTATTGTAGTCAGGTTTTTCAGTCAGAAGGAAAATGTGTGTCAAATCCAGATTCCATGTATCTCTCTTCTGGCTGCACACTTGCTAAAACAATAGGCTGTCAGTGCTAAAAGAAGCCTGCTTCCTGCATTAGGCTTTCTTCCTTCTCATGTGTAATGGCACAATTTAAATGTAAGGCTGAGAACCTCTGCACAATTACTTGAAAGTACTTAAGCATACATTGGGCTGATAAACTGGCTGTGTGTGCAGTAGGTCTCAGATGTGTGGCGTATACATTGGCATTGTTACCATGGTGTCTTGTAATGGTATGTGTCTAAAAAATAAGATTAGTCATTTTTAAGGAGAAATATTAATTGATTAATTATTAAAATTAATTATTTATGTTATTAATCAGTTATATTATTAAAACCATTGGGAAGATGTTAAATGTCAAAAGATGAGTATTTATCTATCTATCTATCTATCTATCTATCTATCTATCTATCTATCTAAAGGCATCATTTGTAACATTAACATTTATTAATTATATTAGTAATCTACTATATTAGTCTATTACTATATTAGATGTTGAATGTCAAAAGATGAGTATTAAACTTAATATCTATCTATCTATCTATCTATCTATCTATCTATCTATCTATCTATCTATCTATCTTTCCATGCATTATCTATCTATCTATCTATCTATCTATCTATCTTTTTATGCGTTATCTATCTATCTATCTATCTATCTATCTATCTATCTATCCATGTATCTATCCATGTATCTATCTATCTATCTATCTATCTTTCCATGCGTTATCTATCTATCTATCTATCTATCTATCTTTTTATGCGTTATCTATCTATCTATCTATCTATCTATCTATCCATGTATCTATCTATCTATCTATCTTTCCATGCGTTATCTATCTATCTATCTATCTATCTATCTATCTTTTTATGCGTTATCTATCTATCTATCTATCTATCTATCTATCTATCTATCTATCTATCTATCTATCTATCTATCTATCCATGTATCTATCTATCCATCTATCTATCTATCTATCTATCTATCTATCTATCTATCTATCTACCTATCTATCTATCTATCTATCTATCTATCCATCTATCAACATAATTTGTAACATCTAACTATTATGATCTGAAAAATATAAGTTCATATCTCTTCAACGCTCATTCCACTAAATTTAATGTTTGTCCAATAAAAAAGGTACCACTGTAATTTTTTTATTTTTCATACTCTCTCTTACACACTCTCTCTCTCTTGCGCTCTCTCTCTCTCTCTCTCTCTCTCTCTCTCTCTCTTGCGCTCTCTCTCTCTCATTCCTACAAAACCAGAAAAATAAAGAGGAATATATTTTGTTGAATTATATTATATTGTTATTTTAAAGTCAAGTTGGCTTTGGTTGCACAAAAAGCTGAACCCCAAGAAATAAGGAATAATAAACCGATTTCTGTTTAATTAAACCCATAATAAGTACAAGTGGAATTCATGCCCAATAAAATGACATACATTTTTTGGGTACTAGATTAATAATAAAGACCTTCAGGCCAGAGAAGCCGACAAGTATACTTAAGTCATCAAGATGAATAAAGAAAATAGGCATGTCACAAGAAAGAAAAGTCCTGTGAATCCTGCCTTTTTAGTACATTTCTAATTGTAGCAGGCAGATTTGATATTTTCTGGTCACGGCTGCGAGCTTATAGCCTGATACCGTTTTCTGCTGCCACATTAGCTTCAGCAATCCCAACATGAACTGACATCACAGACCGTTAAAATTTTATCAATTGTGGTGTTATTAATCCCCAGTACTCCGGAATGACTTAAATATTTAGAATGTTTCTTCTGTTATGACTTTAATGCATGTAAAGTAACAAGATTAACTCCAGAGCACTCAGATGTACTTAAATATGTATCCTTCTGAGCTGTAGGCTATTTCTGCATGTAGGATTCATTGAGTATATTTGGTCATGTCAGACCCTATTTGTTTGACCCACTCTGGATATTGGCCTGCATATGATAACAGGATATCTGGTTCTTTCAGAGGCTGTCTGATTGCTTGCCTCATTTGACATGGAATGTGATTCCCTGCTATCCTGGCTTCTTATTCATTCAGATTTTATTGCTGTGTAATTTTCCTATTCTAAAATAAAAGCTCTCCAACAAAAATTACTATGCATTAGCCCGCAGTAGCCTACTCAAATGGATATTAATACAGTTTATCTCTAAAAAGACGAATAATGTATTTGAAACAGATAAAAGGGCCCTCCGTTAAATGAGGATTGTTAATATCTTATGGCATAGTTAATATAGAGATATTTCACAAGGGAGGCTTGTTATATGACTTTTGATACAACAGCCTAGCAATCTGACATATCTGAAATGATACAATTCTCACATTTCCATTTTTTTTACGCTTATGTTAAATGCAGGAAAATGATTAGGCGTAATTACTTTTTGGATAACTTATGTACACCGTGTTTGAATGCAAACCACCTGTGCATTATAAGTGGGGAATATAACTAATATGTCAATATGAATGATTAATTACATCTAATTAATTTTAGGATAAAATGTAATATTTATTTTGCAGTTTTACATAGAATATGTTGTTTATAGATACTGGAAATAGAGACCTGATTTCAAGGGTGCTCTTCTCTCCATGCCATCAGATTTATAATATGGATTTAATGCTAAGACATGGGTAACATTTGCTTTATTCTTTCATGTATTTCTTCTTTATCCATGACTTTAAGTTACCCAAGGCTCCTTCTCTAATTATCCACGAGGTCAGTAAGCAAAATTGGGAAGAAGCTGGGAGATCAATACAAATTATCCCTGAGCAAACCAGTGCTGACAGTTTGAATTGCAGCATATGTTTACCCAAAATCAGGCAATTTATCTTAATATCAGCAAAGTAATGCAGTGGAGGTGAAAGGTCAGGCAATCTCTCCACCTCATAATTACCCAGTTCTAAAACAGGAAAGTGGTATTGATTGGCCTAGCTCAGTACTGTGTGGCTGGGACGTGCCAGTTGCTCGCCCTGGCTCTGCTGGACCCTTGGCTTGTAAATTCGACACAAAGGATTTATTAGATGTGTGCAAAAGGTCTCATGTTTTCTACTTTACTTGAAGATTTTGCCAGTGAAATCTCCCCATCCCTTCGTTTTGTCAGGTTACATCATGCATTCTTTCTTTTTCTTTGTCGCTCTGAACTCTTGAGGGCTGGAGTCCAGATCTGTAGGAAGTTTCAGTAAAAGTGGGATGAGAGTCAAAGTGGATTTAGGCAGTTATGAGCCAATCTGTTCTGCTTATTGCCAGCTGCTCTTTGAGGCACAAAGGCAAACTTGAATCTCCCAACATTATCACACCCAGTGCTCAGGGTGTACAAGGCATTTTGGCCTTCCCATTATTACATTATTATTATTTTTTTTCACATATATAGCACGCATTCCAGTATTTTGAAAAACTGCATTAAAAGAACATGAAAAAGTCTAAATTAATTCATCATTACCATGTAAAACAATAGAGGACTAATTTTATAAAATATCAAAGACATGTTTTAAGTCCTAATGAATGCATGCTATCTCCTCTATCTGCCAGCACTGAATACATGCTAACTTCTCCCTGCCAGCTCTGGATACAAGCTGCCTTAGTATCCTGCCAGAAATTAATTTATACAATCCCTATGATGGAGCTGAATACATGCGGTCTCCTCTTCCTCTAGCCAGCACTGAATATATACTGCTTTACACCCCTGCCAGTTCTCAGCCAATCACAGGTAGCATGGTAAACAAACATCCTGGGTTGCGATCTGTGATTGGTTGTAAAGCCAGCATTGGATTCTCACTGTAAAGAAGAACTGGAAGGGATGTAGTCAATGCTTTCCTGTATATCATTCCACAATACGTTTAAAACATTTCAAAAGTGATTTTTAAAATATTATTAAAAAAATTAACCATCTGCAGTTTTATATGCCTGTGATATATGGACTCTCTTTTGCTTTAACAAGTCAGTTTAAGTGCTTTTTTATTTGGTGCTAATCAAGTAGAGCATTCCTGAAGTGCGACAATTAAAACCCCAAAAACGCAACTTATTTCTCGATGTGTAATGTTTAAAGCCCAGCATTAAAAGGTCACGTCATGCCCATAACAATCTGAATTACATTTCCAAAGGAAGATTCCAAAAATACATCTTAAACATATGGAAATATCTGTTCTAAGATGAAAGTGTACAGTTATTACAAGTCATAAAGCTTCTGAAAGCTTGCATTAAAGCCCCTATCACCTGTCAGTAACATTTGCATGAAATCAATAGCCTCTACCAATCTATCTTTTTTGATCACCTTTCATCACATCAGATTCATTAAGGCAAACAGTCACAGTGATTAGCTGGAATATAGATGAAACCTTGACATGCTACAAAAGCACAGTGATGCCATCCTTTGTGTTCTGTGAGCATTATCAGAGGATGTGGTATAATGTGCTAAAATTATTTCTCAGTGTTTTCCATAAAAAAAACATATATTTATGGTATTGTCTGTCTCTTATATGTCTGTTTTATTGTCCATGTTGTTTCGATCCTCTTGCAACCATTGTGAGACCAAGGTCGTGCTGTAATTCATAAAAGAGAACAAAACATGTAAAATATCAAAACTTGGATGAAATATATTTTTAAATAAAAAGAAATGTGATAGCCTATTTTCTAATTATTCTAAAATACATTCAAAGGACAAGAAACCCACATATTATTTAGCGTGCAGCACTGTCAGCTCCTCCCTTTGTTGCATTTTGATTTTGAAGTGTCTGCCGCACCCAATCAGACTAGAGGACATTTATATATAGAGCTCCATAACTCAGCTGGTGCGGTGCTCTAACACACCCTCATTAGAGTTTGTCAGAGGGAGGGCATGATATTGTTGCAAATACAGGCTGTAGATGAGTTAAATGTTATGTTTAAATGCAAAATAGCACCCTTTTAAATTTGAAGAACAGTGAATACTATGTGATACAGCCCACCTCATTCCTCTATGCCGTATCTTTTGATACCTTTTATTGTAAAATATTCCTCTCACCCACTGGTTTGGTTCCACTCTTCCAAATACTATGCAAAATGTTTTTGCATGGTACCTTTGTATAGGCCAGAGCAAACGACATGACGAATTGTCCCCAAAGTCAATGTTGACAGCTTTTGATGATTAATGGCCTGATTATGAAGTGCTCTTACACATCAGGAATTTGCATCCCAGAGAGTTGGAAATTTTGCCATGTCACATATGCCAAGGCATTTTGAGGAGCTTTACTATTTGCAGAAGAAAAAGAAGGGCGAAATCACAGCAAAAGCCATGTCATGTAAAATCAATACATCGGATCAATTCTTTATTAACAAGAAAATGTCTTACTTCACATTCCTATGTGGACCTTTGTCTCCGGAATACATGATGGAATGTCAAATCAAATTGCAGTCTTCAACTTTCTGTCATGTTATTGAGTGGATATATGGTGGATTCCTTGCAAGATGCACAGTGCATGTTTACACAAATTATTGAAGCCCTTGTTTAGTAATGTGTAGCTAATTATTTGGAATAACTTTTTTTTTAAAAGCTGTTATGGTACTCTTTGTGTATAAAAACCTGCTGAGCTGTATAGTGTTAATCATGAGATTACATGCTGCCTAATGAGTGATGGCCTAAATTGCAGGCTGAGTAATGAATAGGTTGAAACAGCTCTTATTAGTCTAAGAAATCCCATTGATTTATACAGCTCCGTTCAGCGTAGAGTTACTCAGTTACAAAATGATATCTACATTACAGAGTAATATACACTAATAAGTATTTTCATCTTAACTCTAGGTCTTAGGCCTTCGGGCTGAGTTTTTGTTTGAGTCTGGCAGAGCTATAATAAAGCCCTATGACTTCTTCTAAGGCTTGTTAAACACAATGTGTGTAGTCTAACTGAGTCAGGATCATGATTCATGCACTGTACACAGCAGCATGTGTCGCTGATTTATGACCGAGCACAGTTCATAGTCAAAATTACAATTTGAGGGAAAAAAAGATTAATTACTATTTGTGGCCTGCAATTTCACGAGGCTAGTGGATTGCAGCTGTAGAATGATAGTGCTCTACATCAGTTTGTAGTCAGCCATTCACAGATTATTAAAGCTTTGCAAGATTAAGTGCTCCTCCTGCCTGGTTTGTGCTCAGGCAATATGCTAGACAAAAAAGGACCACAGGGATAAATCTGAAACAAGCAATAGGTGGACATATGTCACAATTGCCAGTTTCCCATAAATCCAAAGCCAGTATGGAAAACACTGCGTGATAGAGACATCATATCATGACTATGTTTAATGTTGCATATGGCCTTAGGACCTTTGCGTTTTATGCCTTTCTAGATGTTTTTTTGCTTTCATTGTTTGACCCTTTGAGTATTTTCTGAGCTATCATTACGTCCAAGATAATAAGAAATGTAGCCCTTTCTATGAAGTATTGTAGCTTTTTTTTATGAAATATTGTTGATTAAAAAATAATTTGTGGTGACTCGTTCCTTATTCCTGTTTAATGGTCATGAAAACCAAAGCATGTACAGGACTCAAGGCAGTGCCGTACTGGTGGATTTCGTCAATGGGTTGAAGCATGTAGGTTATACAATGAATGTTTGATGGATTTTGAGTAAGACCTCCATTATCTGGCGGCATTGTGAATATTCTCTAAGTCAAAAGGCTAGATTTGCTGTTATTAAACCAATTGCTGTGTGCAGTCTCATGCATGAAGTGGAATGGTACACCTGCTAAGTTCAATTCCCACTCTTGAACATGAAAATGAGCTTTTTGAGGAGAAAGGATAATGCTGACTGACTTGCCCTGACGGAATTGAATGGTGCTTCTTTTTACCATACGTAGCTTTGGTGCGCTGGATTATAGTTCATTAACTCAATCCTGAATTTATAAATGTGCAGATGAATCAATTTGTACCCATGGTCTTATTAATGTATATTAAAAATAGTACCATTTTAAGCAGATTTAACGGATACCAAGAATGAACTGACAAAAAGTCCAATTTTACTTTTTCAGCCCTGAATGAACCAACCATAGACTACGGATTCCAGAGGTTGCAAAAAGTCATTCCCAGGCATCCAGGGGACCCAGAAAGGTTACCAAAGGTCAGTAAAATGTTAGAGCATCTGTGCCATGTTTCATAGTACTTTTTTATTTTATGTTTTTCAAAAATGTTCTTGAAAACTACCAATCTCAGCATGATATTTGATGTAAATGTACCTTGTTCTCCAAAATGTACATAACTAACTATCTTTAATATTAGAAATATATTTTTATTATCATAAATCATTTCTGAGGCACAGCATTTATCCAATCCACAGTAAAATAAATCAAAGATAAGGTTTCTTAAAGGAAGGGAAAAAGGCTCAGATACAAGTATTTCGATTCTGCAAGAGGAACATAAACTTCCTGCATAATGAAATAGTTCAATTAAACATTTTCCACTCCAGTAGCCTGTAGTGATTTCAATCTAACCAGCCCTACTCTGATCTGTGATTATTTGACTCTTGTTTTCCTTTCATTTTCTAAAGCTCGATTCAGTTTAATCTTTTGTTTACAAAGGTTTTGTTATAAGTCCCTGACTTAGCAAGCTAGCAAATGAAGTCCACATATTAATATCTAGAGGGACTTTTCATTTAAATTCCTCAGACAAAGGCTGCCTGTGTTGTTTATGCACATGACACTTATCACAGACATTTGATTTTGATGTATAACATTAAAGATGTCACTCGTATATTTTTTGTTTCATTTTCTTTGATAAATATTTTCTATCCAATTTATGATTTGCATTTATTTTATTTATACTTCAATCACCACAATGTGTTCATTAAATGTTTGCATATTCACCTCTTTTTGTTCATACTGCCCGTCTGCTGTCTGGTGGAGTCATGTACCCCCAATAATTCAATGAATCCATTAGTTCATTTACCATAATAAATGCAATGTACTATGATATAACCACTCTTTTTTTGTGATATATTTCTTCAGTGTCCGATTATTGGTTACTGAAGAAGGATCTTAGGAAGTGCCTGTTTCCATTTTCTGGAAATTGATATAAAGTCCAAAAAACAAAGGCTGTTAAGAGGGCTACTATATATTATATATGTATCAGTATTACTTTAAGTGGCTTGGTTCTCTTGTAAAACATTATAGCATTGAGAGCAATTCCTTATGCAATTGCTAAAACCTTGGCTACTAACAGTAATACGAAGGATGACCCTAAAGGGCACATATATTTTACTAGCATCGCAGCTGATATTGGTTGGAATGACACACACGTTAACAAATAATGAACTAAAATTGTTTATTTAACACCTTTTTGTATATTTTTATTTAGTAAGGTGTGCATGAATATATCACAATATTGAAAAAGACAATTCAATACCAAGGAATTCATGCTACACATCTAGACACACTTTGTGAATATATAAACACATTTATCACAATTTGAAGGGAAAATCTAAAGCAATCTTTCTCCCCAAATTGTTTCATCAAACAATGCCTTTACGTGTAAGGTGTAGTATATACCTAAAATCTATCTTTTTCCAATCCCATTATGCACCAAATTTCCATTCATCCAAATCCAATGCAAATAATTTGATGTGATAAATACATGTTTTTAGAGTACAAAAGTTCAGCCCAGACCATAAAAATGCAAACACAAAACACACTATGTTGTTAATAAAAATCTGCCAAGAAAATAAGAAAACGGTTTCTCGGAGGTTGATGTAAGACTTAGAATGTGCATTTTTTCATATGCTTTAGCACAGAATGACAGGTCAGCTAACTCAAAGCCAGCTGTCCTGCA
>CM050171.1:97878037-97973037 GCA_027410445.1 Discoglossus pictus | reverse complement strand
AAAATTCCCATTGTATTGATAATCTTACAAGAGGGTTACTTAAATTAGAAATAGCAGTAGCTAGGGAATTCAATACATGTATTCACACAAACACATATGGATGGATCCATTGATGATGGGTACTATTATATTTCATTTTAAGTTTAAACTATATATATATATATATATATATATATATATATATATATAGTTTAATCTTAATCTTAAATATAATAATACCCGTCATCAATGGATTCTACCCCTAAAAACAGCCTTTTAAGATGATATCCCTGCAACAAACAAGTTGTTTCCTGTCAGCTGTGGCATTTGAAGGTCTGAAGAGAATGAAAGTTCACCCTCTGTGTTGGTACAAACCAGGAATCAGGCCTGTTGATAATTGCTACTAAAGACAAATGTGAAAGAAACTGACACAATTGGATCGAAGAAAGCTTTTGTTGGCTGTCTAAGCTGGCAAGAGAACAACATAGTGTGCTCATGGATGATTTAAGTAGGGCTGGTGTGATAAGGTTATCTTAAACTGCAATAGTTGATAGGGCCGTAACAGACAATGTGAAGCATAGCCGTGTGATCAATAAAGCTGTGTAGCATTTCATGTGGATTCATGGGGAAATAAACAAAAGTGTCTATTATAAATGATAGTAACATTATCTTTTTGGGGGGGGTTCCTGTTTCTAACAGTAGGCTACAGTCGCAACACAAGCAGTGTATCTCCACGAGGATATGTTCCCAGCAGTACTCCCCAGCAGTCCAATTATAACACAGTCAGCAATAGCATGAACGGCTACGGAAATGCTGGCATGCCCAATTTAGGAGTTCCTGGCTCGCCTGGGTTTCTTAATGGCTCTTCAGCTAACTCTCCTTATGGCAGTAAGTATTTGTGTTAATTTTCTACCAATATTTATTAATTGTGTTGTCAACTACTAGATAAAAGGATGGGTGACTCTGGAGGCTGGACAAATGGATATCCGTGTTGTGAATTAATCTGTATGTGCACATGGATAGAGTGGTAGAAAAAAAAAGAGCGTGGGGTCTTTGCACTAAGAAAATTATTTTGAATCAAAAGCTTGAAGATTAAAAGAGTAGATATATATGTAAGTCACCTAAGGCCTTACATGAAATAAAAGAAAAACATGTGTAACCAGAAACCACATATTATTAGTTTACTATACAATAGTATTGTACAAATAGACAATTCATTTATGTAATTGAAAAATTTTGGATTAAGGAAAAATTTTCTGAATAGAAACTCAGCTTTTTTTGGAACCAGTTTGGCACACTATATTGAATATATGCATAAACACATATTAATTATTAGTCCTATCTCATTTGCCAAAATAAGCTATCGATGGTGTCAGTAAACATTGAAAAAGTTTTGGTCACTATGTGGATACACCCAAGGCACCACACTCTTTCCATTTCTTGTGTCAGTTTAATTCCAAATTCTCTCTTTGTGATGCTTAGTACATAGACCCCCTAGTCTTTTATCAAGAGAGTGGCCATGCCAGTGCATTTCATCTTTTTTATTCTTTTTGTTTTGGTTATTTACATAAAGAGGCAAGGCCATAGTACTCTCTTTTTATGTATGCCATGAAAAACTCCTTTTGAGTTCTGATTATTTTTGCTTTATTGCAGTAGTGCCGTCAAGCCCTACCATGGCAGCCTCTTCGGTCACCCTCCCTTCAAACTGTAGCAGTACACACGGCATTTTCTCATTCTCACCTGCCAATGTCATCTCTGCAGTAAAACAAAAGAGCGCCTTTGCTCCAGTTGTCAGGCCCCAAGCTTCCCCTCCACCATCTTGCACCAGCGCTAATGGAAATGGACTTCAAGGTGAGTCAAGATTCTTTAATTGCACATACCATTACAATACAATCACACCCATGCATTAACTATAATAACATTTTTAAAGTATTCTTACCCGAAATTCTACATTTCCCCCTATTTTATAGGCCTCAACATTTTAATTACAATTTCAATGAGATCATATTTGTTGATGCATGCTAATAACATTGAAAGAAATGCAATATTGTGATTGTCTGTTTTCTTTCATTATCAGTTAGTTAATAAGCTATGATTCTCAATATTTAAGTTTGGAAAAAATGTGACTATACTGTATTGTTATTTTCCAGACAATATTATCTCTGACATTTTAATGTGACAGAATATATTTTATCAAGTATTTTCTTATTTTTCAGAAATGTATTTCAGTCCCACTTTCCAAAAATCTTGAAATTGGTAAAGATAGAACAAGTGCTGCATAATGTGAGACATTTTCATCTTTTAACCTTGCATAAAGAAATTTGTTTACTATTGAAATAAATATTTTCTAAATACCAACATCCATCATTCCTTCCAGTAGAAAGGAGTTTGACGCCTAAAACATAATTTGAATAAATATAAATTAAACATCTTTTTTACAAAATAAATGTGACATTTGGAACACCAGCAAATTGATTATATACAATGCTGAAAAGTGGATGCATAAAAGCACCTTTTCAACATATTATTTTAAATTTGGATCCACTTTCATTATTCAGCAAAAAGAAAGTGACATAGTGGGCAAAGATTAAAATTATTAAGATTTTTTTGCTTTAGCTGTATTGAAATCTTAACCATAGACAGGCATTTGTGTGTTGTGTAATAACAAAATATTTGTTCATGTAAATTGTGCATGTATACATAAAACAAATACCTAATCAGAAGTCACATCTATATTTTATATATAATCTGACTGAAAATCTTATTTTTTTAAAATATTTTTAAATGTAGAATCTGGAGAGGAAGATGGTTGGGGAGGGTATACTGCATGCATGGGAGGTGGCATCTCTTTCCTTTTTCCATATGGAGTTTGCTTTGAGAATGGCACAAAACACCCGAGACTTCATGATTCAAAATGTATGTACAACCCAAATTTGTTCACATATGAATTCTAGAGCCATTATTACATGCATGTAACCCACACTACCCAGTACCCCTTCATTAATTTTAAGGCATATTTGATGTAGCTAAAAAAAAGATTATATATTCCTTCCAAGAATTTGTGAAATAATTACATTATTAATTAAATTATTATCAGCTTCAAAAAGTTAGTTTATGAATGACATTATAACATGATATTTAATCCTGCAAATGTTAAACATCTATATAACGCTTAGGGTCATTTCATGAGTCTGTTTCTTAGAGCCAAGATCACTTGACGCTTAGGATGACTTAATATCTAGAAGTGCACTTTGTGGTTCTTTTCTTAATGCTGCAGTAATGCCAAAATTAAGAAGCTCACATACATAGAAATCGCCTCCAAAATCAGTTGAGTAAATGTGAGCCGTTGATTAGCTGATGATGTCAGCTCTGTAGAGTGAAAGCAGCATCCAGTTTACAGTTAGATATTAAGACCCCCTGAGCGTCACGAATGTCACAAGGTCTCAGATGACTACATCGAAAAACATGCTAAAATGAATCCAGGCATTACATAAGTATTTTAAATATGCAGGATTACTTATACTCTTATACCATTTTATTTAAGAATTAAATATGTGGTGCTGATAATGTAACTTAAAAAAAAAACATAAAATATTTGGAGGTAGTCTAAAAAAACATGTATTTTACAGTTAAAGTCATATATTATCTTAATTGATTTAACTTACTAAAAATGTTCTTGATATTATAACCTCTTTTTGTAAAATCAAAAAACTGCCTGATAAGTTAAAACTGCAAATAGCTTTTTCTTACTAATCTGAATTAACTGACACATATAACATCTGTTTTTCATTTGGTCTAATAAAAATTATGACACTTACAGAGAAGCAAATTGTAATTATTTCACTATCTGATGTTACAGTAGATCCGTATAAACTCATAAGTCTGTTAGGCCATAAAGTTGTAACAATGTCTAAAACAAATTAATATCGCTGGGATTAATGAACTGAGAAATTGAAGCTCAGATGACTACATAAGCAAATTTATTAATGTTACACATAAATTAGTGAGAAAAAAATAAGTTTTAATGAAAAGAAAGAACAACACAAAATGAAAGAATATTCATTACAACTGAACATTGGATTTCAGTATTTAATGATTCTGGCACTAAGATTATCTATTTCTTGGGAATTTGCTCAAGAAAGTGCCAATGTGATTTTTGTTATCCAATGTTGTAGCCTTACTGAATATTCTATTAATTAATTCAGAAATAAAATAAAATAATATTCCCAAAAAACATTACTCGTAAAAACAAAACAAAAGCTAAGGGCCATAAGATTCTAATTTAGAAAGCTGGAGAAATGTCTGGTCTTGACTGGTGAATGAGTTGGCTTCATCTGACATTACCAGAAGTGACCATGTTGTTTCTCAGCTGTCAACATGACCAGTCTCTAGGGAGTCTGGGCCACTGTTTGCTATTAGGAAAACGCTAAGAGAAATATCACACATGTGGGAGGCAGGATGTTTTGTACCAAAATGTCAGAACCCTCTGCTTTGTTAAATGTCTTTTTGTTGCTTTTCATTTTGTTTCCCTCTCCCCATCAAAAGTGCATAATAATAGTCCATTAGTTTGTAGTAAATTTGAATTAGAACATTATTTTATAGCCTCTTTTTTTTTAGTTTCCTTTTTTAGCTCTAAAATCAGCCGATAGGCTTATTTAGCTAATATCCTCTTTCCCTCTTTCTTTCTTTTAGCAATGTCCGGTCTTGTAGTTCCACCAATGTAAAGTCACTTTTGTCTACTTGCTTGTAGCATCAAACTTCAGAAGAAAGCTTCAGGGGACACATTTAGTGTATTAAGGAATACTGATGGAAAAGAAGTTTCTTCGGAACCGAATTGTCAAGAAGTAAAATGCTACAAACACTTTGTTTAAAGATTTTATTTGAACTATTAGAAACCAACATGCAAACAAGCGACTTCTTCATGAACAATTCCATTTTATCGACTGAACTTTTCTCATATTTTCGCATTTCTCAATCCTGAAGAACATGGGAAAAAACAACGCCTATTTTGTATAAAGTTTCTGATTACGTCTTGGCTATGTCTAGTACTTGCTATGTGTTGGGAGAAACTTTGTGGATGCACCATTTTGTTTATCATGAAACACTGATGAAAAATGCCTCAGAACATTTTTCTGTATTCATAATTAGACTCACAATGGTTATGTATCTCTATAATGTGAAATATTTTTTTGTGGTGAAAAAGGGGGCCAAGGAGGTATGAGCCATCAAACTGGAAAAAAATAAAAGATATATGAATCATTTAAATCTGGGGGACTCGGGTGGGAAAGGGTTTATCATTGCTTAACTTCATCTTAATGAAATGGAACTTTGTAACTTATTGTAGTTAGAAATTGTAACTTTGATATTGAATTCTATTGCCTTCAACAAGCACACTGACAGAGAAAAAAATGCTACTGTCTGTTGGTTAAAATATACTTCCACTGCTAGAGCTTCCTGTTAAGCAAGTGTGATCTGCAACATTTTTTCAACTTATTGCTAGCACTGTATACTATTGCATTCTTAGGCTACTGTGAAGTCTATGTTTCTTGTACCAGAAAATTGTCCTTTTGACTTCTAGATCCTTCTTCCCTAATGTGTTTTGTATGTGGTTATAAAATTGTAGACTTTTGTGATTTTGCCAAAGTTGTAGCTAAATATTTATACACTTGTCTTGAATTTTTTTCAGATCCACTTAAATATTTGAAAAGCAAATTTTATTCCTTATGCAATCCGATGAGGGATAAAATGGTCTTATCAATTGCGACACTTTCTTTCACATGAACACTTGCAGTCACTAAGGGAATTTATTTTGTAACATATCAATTATAAATATTGTATTTATCTTTGAAATTTTGTATATTGCTTTCCATCATTTTATTTTGTTCCTGTATGTATTTTTTTGTTACGGGCTGGTGTTGATGTGCTGAAAACAGCATTAAGCCAAGAACGATTGCCTTCATACTGTATGTTTTTTATGTTTTTTTAATGAATTATAGTGTCCATACATTTCATTTGTACTTCAGAAATGTGCTATTGTTTAGACTTTCCGTCCTTTTTTATTTTGAGGAAAAGTCAAATTCATTGTTTATTTTTATATTATTTTTAAGTTATCTGAACAAATGATTTTGAATAAAAGTTGTTTGTTGTATAGTCAAAACAAAATTGTGCCACATGGCTGTAATTAATATTAATAGAAAATGTGCATGTGATACAATCCACAAAAACAACCCAGTTTGTGGTTGTATTTTTTTTATTTTTTTTTATTTTTCTTTTGATTTTCTTTTGTTTTATTTTTTTTGTAGAATGTAAAAGTCATTTTAGCTGCCACTCATGACTTGCCACATAGTTAAAATGTGTTTACTGGAAAAATTCTGAGGCCTAAAATTTTAAATATAAAAAAATTAACTGATATTTTGATGATTAAAGGTTTGCCACATTAATTTCTCTGATGCCTTAAAATTAATTTTATTTTTAATAAACGTTTGTGCTATTGTATTGCAGGCTTACACCTCAAATTTCAATCATCACCTCATTCAGATGATTTATGGTGTAAAAAAAAAAACAAAAGAAAAAAATAAGCACAATCCTGGCATACAATTGTCACTCCTTTTCTGCATCTGTCTTCTGCTGCACTCTGCATTCCTCTAACCCCATGCACTGTTAGTAATTTTTCATATAATATCATACACAACTTTTATATATTTTTAATAGAATTTTTTGTAGCAAGACCCAGTAAACAACACTTTTTAAATTGGGATGGCCTCCTTGGTATATATCTGATAGTGCCAAATATATAGTTTGTAAAGGCGACAGAGAACGGTTAACTTTTTTTCCTTTGCACTAAATGCATTGCTATAGCAGCGGTGCAGGACACTTTGCAATCTGCAGCAGAATTAAATCTCTATCAAAAAGGGAGAGACAGATTTTCTTTTTAATTTCTAGGCAAAAACGCACATTTTAGCAAGGTGTTTTAAAAAAGTGAATGCTATAGTATAAAACAAAATAATTAATGCATTGCACATTTATTTTATGATAGCCAATAAGGCTAAGTGGGAAAACCTGAAAAGACACTTTTGAAATATGAAATGCCTCGTTTTTATTTTGTATAGGAAAGGTTCAAATTAAAAAAAAAAAATAAGAAAATAAAGAAGTGATGTGTACATGTTTAAAACATTTGCAAGTTACTTCATAAATGCAATCTGTTTGTGTTTTAGATTAGTCAGTCAATGCACTCATCGCTTCATTGTCTCCAGACTGAACCCTTCACTAAATGGTAGATTTTACTGTTAAAGACCCTACAATAAGATTGTTTTATCTGTACATTTTTTTCAGATATTTAACTGTATAAAATGTTCATTTTACACAATATTTAATTAAAGTATTTCTTGTCTGTGAATTTCACTTTTAGTAATTTTATCTGAAGTTTTATTATTAAAATACTTGCAAAACACCAAAAACAAAATTCACGCTGGGGTTTCATTTATGGCAAATGGAATTTCGTGAGTTGGTGAAAGTATCTCTTTTTAACAAACAGATGCTCGATTTAAGGAAAAACTTGTGACATATAATTGAAAAATATTTATTTCTCTAATGGCATGCTAGAGATAATATTTTCAATAGTTTGGTTTTATTTAATGGATATTTCCTGAATAAAAACATATTTACAAATTCTGACATTTCTACAAAATCGTTAGCATCAGGAGAGCACTTACTAAGAAAAAAAACTTGTGTTAAATGCCATGTTTTGTTTTGGGAGTGTCAGGTTGGTGTTGTTAAAGTATTTATGCACTACATGCTTACAGAGTGCTCTCCTGGTCAATAGCACAATTGGAAATGAGTGGATTTAGAAAATCAGCTTCACATTTTACTCAATAAACTTGAATGGGTTTCATAAGACAAGTTTATTTATTCAGAGCTCAAACTATGCATTACAATGTTCTATATATTTTTTAAACTTAGAGAACTTTGGTTATTTGCTCAGACTGAATTCGCTTACTTTGTGGTCACTTGTTAACTATATTATTTGTACCAGAAGCCATAAATCTTAATGTTTCCAAGCCCATACAAGTTACCGGTAGTTTGTTGCTTATGGGTCCTTTTGAATTTAAAACTTAGTTTAAAAAGCACAATGTGTAAGTGTTTACTAAACATTAATAGATTATTATTAGATTATTTCAACAGAAAGAACCTTATCACAATCTCCTCTCAGTTTCCTCTCTACTTTGTTGTAAGAACAATTTTGGATGTCTACCTTAGTTTTTTCTTGTTATTGTGAAAAAATACATTTTTTTATATGATGAATCTCACAGACTTCTGAAGTCATCAATCATGTTAAATACTCTAGATTATGATATCATTAGCTTTTCATTTAAAGAATGTAAAGAATATAAACAAAATATATATTTTTGTTCTTATTTTCATATAAAAGACTGGTACCAATTGCCAGATTGGGCCCAAAGGTACCTATTTTTATTGTAATTAGTAAGACATTTTAGTAACCACAGAATATTGGATAGTTATGAGATATATAGATCTAATACATTTCTTTATTCACAAGTATAATACATTTTTATTAATAGAACATGTTCAAATCTTTAACAAAATATGTTGAGTTTTATCTTTTTTTAGATATGTACATAAAATATAAGAGATGCAGCAATTGTTTTGAGGACACCTCATACAATCCATTATTATAAACTGTATCCTACAAATAGGAATAGAGATTTTCCAGTACTAAAATTAAGTTTGGACAGTATGCACAGTGATAACAGTTTCACAACATTACATGGGGTTTGAATTTCAAATTATTGTTGACCTCGGTGTCAGATTCTCTTTTGGCATAATTTACTATGTACCAAATATTATGAATACAGTATTTTACAAGTTTATCTGTGTTTTACTATTAAATCCAACCAGTAAACTCAAGTCTTTTCAAAAAGGGCTGGCTATTGGTTAAATATGAGGTTGCCCTTCTTAAGTACTGTGAGACAGTGGTACAGTGTTGCTCATATAACCCCACAGAAAATATTAGTGAGATTTCACTTGACTTAAACCACAGTGGAACATTATTGCATTTTTGATCCTCTTTAAACATTGTAAAGTATTAGTGGAGTGTTGTTTCTTATAAACCACTATAGAAAAATAAAGTGGTGGTTTTGGTCTTCTTAACGCACTTTAAAAGATTAGTGGGGTATTAGGCCTTTAAACCACTTCAAAAATAGTGGAATGTGGGATTTCTTAAACTAAAGTAAAATTTTGGTGAGGTTTAGTTTCTGAAAAATAACTTTAAAAAAAAACTTTATTTAACATTAGTTAACACATTGTTAAAACTGATTTTCATATTTATTATATTCTGTTTTGAAGAATTGGCCTTAATGGCAGTGTTTTAGAAGGTAACATAAAATTACTAATGTCTTTAATTTACTCTGATGATACTACAGTGGCAGATTTGTTTTTGTTTAAAATATTTGTCACTTGAGAGGGGGCCTTGGATGCAGCCATGGTTCTTGTTAATTATTTTTTCTGTAGTACAAACACTTTCAGTATATTATTTTCTTTAGATAATATCCATTTGCAAATATTGGGCCATATTCTATTAGCTGCTTGCAAATGTTTCGAACCCGTACTTTTGGCTGCATTTTTTTTTAAATATAAATGTTTAGATGTATTCTATTGACTTCCGCTCCCTAATTCCAACTGCAAGGCTGAACTCGTAAACCCTGAAAGTCTGATTTCAGGGGGCATGATCATATGATCTGACAATATTTAAGCAAGACAGTAATTTACTTCTTAGACTGTAATTTAGTCCATGTGAGTTTCATGACATGTATTAACCCCTTGAGTCCCGGGATCGATAGTACTCCGAAATAACAGTTAAAAATAAAAAAAATTAATTGCAAATTTTGGGTTTGAGGCTGTTGTGCAATTAATTCTAAAGCATTTCCTGCCTCCCCATGCTTTTTAAGTACATTATTGAGTGTTTAATTGCTGCTACAGTTCTAATAAGTGTTTGAAAAAGCTCTTGCGAGTCCTATTTAGTACACATAATATTTTTGACAGAAACGTTATACTTTTTTCATTTGCGAGTCAGACTTTATTTGCAAGCTAGAGCTATGGGTCTAATAGAATATTGCTTTTGTGTAACTTTAATTATTTAGAGCGCAAATAGTCAAGCTCTGCTAAAACCAATGGCGTTCTAAGGCCTGTTTTGTGTAATCGAGTTGCTAATAGAATCTTTTGCAATATTAAAAACAGTTTTAAGTGTGTACAATTTTATGAATTGGCTAATAGAATCGTTTTTTTGTTGTTGTAACTTATAGGAAAAGTTTTATTTTCACCATAATTGACACCATTACTGTGGAAATTTAAGGCCTGGGGACCAATCTGAATCATTGCTCTCTAGATTAATCTTCAATAAAAGTTAGGTTTTCTAGTTAAACCCCATTATGCTGCCTATCTGTTTTATCTTCCCTGGACCCCCTGCATTTGTTTATTTAGTTGAGGCTGTGTGAGTCATTAACAGATGACAACACTGTCACATAATAGGCTGCCCCTGCTTACTAGGAAACCCTGTACATCTGATGAGCTCAGGACCTTAAACTTATCCTGGTAATTATATTAACTATAACCATTTGCTGTAAACACTCAGACTATCTGTTTTATCTGCCCAAGACTCCCTCTGTTTATTTAGGTGGGGCTGGGTGTCATTACCAGATAACAACGATGTAACATAATCAGAATTCTTACAATGTATATGTAATTTTAATCATAAGTAAAAAATACATAACTATAACAATAAACAGGGTAACTTCTTGCCAGTCCAGGTCCAGGCCATAGTGTAAAACAGACCAGTCAGGCCCTGGACATAACAAGAAGATTCTCTCATAAAAGCATACCATGTATTAGGGCTCTAACAGGATTTGACATTTGTTAAATTCACCCTACTTATATGTTGTGTTCTTTCTTCTATGATATTTGATGCATACTTTGAGTCTGTGAGCCTTCTGTGTTGAGAGATGGCCTTATCATGTTGGTCTGGATACATTTATCATCAGGTTTACCTGAAAAAGCAGTTGAATTGTATGGACATTACCTCTATGCAAAACAGTAGATAAACTGACCCAATGGTATTCAGCTCACAGATACCTTCACAGGTACAACTATACTGACTTTGGGTCATTTCACTTTTGCTTTGAATACGTTTAACCACATTTTTACATGAAAGGAATATCCACAGATGTTACTGGACATTCATTTTAGGCAATAGAGAGGTAATTCAGTGAAAACGTCTTTATCTTGAGATTGTTCAAATGTAAGCCTATGGCCAAGCCTGGCATCCAATATTTGAAGCAAGCATGGACTATCTTTTATTACTTTTCATTATAATTTAAAAATAATGATTGATATATTCAATAAAAGGCATATATAATCCATCAAAAGTAGACTTTAAGATGTACCATACCACATATCTAATGTATATGTGACTATTTCCCTTACATTTCACTTAATCAATATACTCTACACTTGGGTACATTGTGCATTTTATGTACAATGAGTTTATATCTATGTGCCTAAACAAGGCACATTTCTATCAAAACGACATTAAACATTTTCTCTTAACATAGTGAGTGAATACAATTAAAATAATTATTTCTGAAGTGCTGTACAACACTTTTCTATTGCATTTGGAAGCAATTTATATGCTTTAGATAAGCTTTTGTTTACTCTCTTGCAATCAAAAACTCAAGACAGCATTGGTAATGTAAACAAGGTAAGAGCATACCATGCGATAAATGGAAGATTCCCTGAAATGTTTATCTTTTTAGCAAATAATTTCTGTTTTAATTATTATTGTATTATTGCTTGGAATTTGGAGTCTTTTGTGTAACACATTTGTAAAAGCTCGATCACAGAGAACAAATCACAATTTGATGTTTGGCATTTGGTGTTGTGAACAGTAAAATAAACAAGGCTAAAACACATGCAAACAAGTTACAGATACCAACCTATTTTTGTGCAAAGTTATAAAATGCAGATATACAATACATGATGGTTTGGAAAAATGCAGAAGGACATTATTAATTAAAGGGCCACTTAGTTCAGCACAATTTGGACCACACCATTGTAAAGATCCCATAAAAGCATATTGAAATACCTTTGGAATTCTTGAGACAAGTGCATTTTTCACAGAGAAATCAAATCTGAGTTTACCTATGTCACGATCCGCTACTTCAATTGGACTTGGTAAGAACCTAGTTCCAACCTATCCAGCAGAATCATGCCATACTTATACACCTCTGATAGCAGAAGATGGACCATACACAGGAACCACGCCCAGGAACATCCTTCAGCAGACCAGAATATCAGGAACACCATATAATCTCTTAGAATTAGGATTAATGCACAGAATGACACTTACACCTTGTCTATGTAAGTACAGATACCACTGTCATACCTTTATTAATTGGCACATTTTATAAAAAATTCTGGCACACAGGCTGGCCAATCAGTAAGCCCCATCACTAAATATTAGGCTACCCCATGCTTACTTAGAAAACCCTGTACCTCTGATGAGATCAGATTGTTAATCTCATCCTGTTGATTATATTTAGGTGGGCTGAATGAGTTACCACCAGATAGCAACATTGTAACATTAAAGGGTGGTGCAATAGCCTGCAGACTAGCTAATATGTTTCTTTACAATAACTCCTATAACATGAAACATAAACCAACATACATACAATATAACAGTGTAATCATATTTTAACCATAAGCACTAAGAAATACATAAGCATAATAATAGAAAAACAGGGTAACTCTGGCCAATCAGGCCCAGGCCATAGTGTAAAACAGTCTAGTCAGGCCCTGGGCATAAAAACTCCTCCCATTTCTTTATAGTGGAGACTGGGAAGCTATCCTGATGGATATCTATCCAGCTACATTGCTCCTACTTGTTCTCTGATGTCTAAGCCATGCCACAGTCCCACCAATCTCCAGGGTCCAAGAACACGGTCCCAGCTGGTAGTGGGAGTGTCCATAGTCCTACCTCCCTTTTCTGTGGCTCAATCCTGGGGTTACACTGAGGCTTGCCAGGTTACTCCACCTCTCCAACCCCCTATTAAAAATCAATCAAAGTGATAAACTTGTTGGCTCTCTGGGCACCCTGCCTCCTCCTGTGCAGGGTGAATTCTCCCTCCTTCCCAGTGGTGTACTGACCTTCCCAAGCCCCTGGGGAAACATATCAGACCACTGGCCTGGAGGACCCTTCAAGGCAGTCCAGTGGAAACAGTACATCCAGGCTAGTAGGTCCAGCAAAAACTTGGGAGGGTCCTTCCCGAGCAAAACCCTCTCCTTCCAGGCAAGGAAGACCTCCTGACCTATTGATTCTGGGATGGTACCAGGTATCCTTGGTAAAATAGAAGACCCCAACTTACCCCTTGCCCATGATCCCAGCCAGTGGACCCGCCTTTCCAGTGATAGAGGCACACAAACAGTGTCTTTGGGCCGCTGCAGGGGAGTCAATGTAGGGAGGCCAGGTGACAAACCACACCCTGGGGTATCCTCTGTGGAAATCCAGGAAAACTGTCCCATCCAGTGGTAAACAAATCTGGGGTAACCCTCCCGAGCCAAGCCAGTACAAACAGCTGGATGGTGGTATTTACAACAGTCCATGGGCCTAGGCGACCACAAGTGGTCATCATCCTTCCCCTCCCCATGTCTGCTTCTTCCCCTTTCCAGTGTTTGAGTGCCTGGGAATTTAGTGGGCTTTCTGGCTTACCCAATTAAAGTGGTCCCAGGGGCCTAGCCAGTTCCAGTAACTATTCTTTAGGGATTACTCCTATCCCACACACCAAAAGCCAGGGCCAATGCCCCTTCTTTCCCCTCTGATTAGGGAAAATATTATTCTGGGGCATCCCATAAAACAATAGTTCCACTAAGACTATGCTTGCCGCATCTACCAGTCCATACTCCTCCTGATGGCCTTGTCTGGGATCTCTACTCCTTGGACTGCATTGTGCTCACTGTCTCCCAGCCCCCTTCTTCTGATACTACCATCTTGGCACAGCTCTCAACTTCTTCTGGATCTTTTGTTCCTGGATCCTTGGGCAAAATCTCCTGTCTATCTCCATCTGATTCTGCCTGGCATGTAGATGCAGGCAGTACTTGAGTACCAGCTGTTACTGCCTCCTGCACAGTCTGAAGAGCAGGGCTGCTTGCCGTTTCTTTTCCAGGGTCTGTGGCTGGATATACAAGGAACTGCCCCACTAAGCTTACAGTCCATTTGTTAGGGCCCAGTGCTCATTTTGTTCTTCCCTGACTATTGGAGCAGGATAGATTCCCCCCAGGTCTTCCCCTGGGCCTGGCACAGCTGTGGTTAGGCCCGGTCCCTATGCCTCTAACTGGGCGAGGCTCAGCCCCCTTAAGCTAGGGACTAGTTCTTCCTCCTCCAGGTCAAGCCACGGCATCAAAGCAGCTTTGCTAATTTTACCATCCATGAGGCCAGAATTCTCCTAACAGTCCATGCCTCCATCTCCCTGAACCTGTTGACAGTTTTTATGGTCCTCTGATGGCAAACTGTTGTCCCAAAGTCTAAACTATTTCCTTCAGACCCAGATGTTGAAAAAATTAGCTGGGTCCCCTTTGTCTCTGGAAGGTGACTCTCCTCCATGCCTGACTGGCAGGACCCCTTCCAACTAGGTGGCCAAAACCCCTTAAGAGATACTTCATCTAGTAGATCTACATAATCCACCTCCAGCTGTAACTCCTGCTGGATCAAAGGCCAAAGTAAGCTAGCTACCTTGAAGCATGTCTCCAGTACGAGCATTTGACAGCGCTTGAAAAACAAACATGGCTTTCTTTTCTCTATCCCCAAACAACAATTCTGATCCTAATATACAATGTCCCAAAGTGCCTCTTCCAGCCCCAGTGAAAAACAGGGTTTCCCATGAGGTATACCAACGGATCCCACCCAATAAGCATGTTGTTCCTCCAGAGCGGCCTCCTCATCTACCAGTTACTCCAGCCATTCTATTAGCTTGAAACCTGGCCATATTCCCAGGAATGCCATCCATTTGTTTAGAAGGCACATTCCTTGACAGTCCTTTCCAGTCACCACAACATTTTCTGTCTCTATTGGGGATAAGAATTTCCTCTCCACAGGAGCAGGGACAGGGCCGTTGCTTACCCCTCTCCACTTATGCTGTACCTCCTGTATGATCTGTGCCCTGAGAGCCATCAACTGCTCTGTAGTACTATCCTCTGGCATGGCTGCTTTTCATCTCTGGAATCTCCTGAAAGCCTCCTCCTCCTCCTCTGTTGCAGACATCACTTTATATTGCCACCTTTCTGTACTTTATACTGTACAGAGGTCCCAGCACTGCCGCCAATTGCTACTTCAATTGGACTTGGTAAGAACCTAGTTCAAACCTATCCAGCATAAACATGTGGTCCTTGTACACCTCTGATAGCAGAAGATGGACCATACACAGGAACCATGCCCAGGAACTTCCTTCAGCAGACCAGAATATCAGGAACACCATAGAATCCCTTAAAATTTGGATTAATGCACAGAATGACCCTTACACCTTGTCTTTGTAAGTACAGATACCACTGTCATACCTTTATTAAGTGGCACATTTTAATCAATTATCTGGAATAGAGGCTGGCCAATCAGTAAGCCCCATCCTTAAATAATAGGCTGCTCCTGCTTACTAGGAAAACCCTGTACCTCTGATGAGATCAGATTGTTAATCTCATCCTGTTGATTATATTTAGGTTAGCTGAGTGAGTTATCACCAGATAACAACATTATAACATAATAGACTGGTGCAATAGCCTGCAGACTAGCTAATATGTTTCTTACAATAATTCCTATAGCATGAAACATAATACATAAACCAACATACATACAGTATAACAGTGTGATCATATTTTAACCATAAGCACTAGGATATACATAACCATAATAATAAAAACAGGGTAATTTTGGCCAATCAGGCCCAGGCCACAGTGTAAAACAGTCCAGTCATGCACTGGGCATGACAATCTATATAACTAACGGCCCACAGACTGATCCACGTCTGATTCATTACTACAACCAATCAGGTTGCAGGTGTATTTCCCCATTAAATAAATGCTAAGGCTTTGTCAAACTGCTTATATTTCAAGTTTGAAGGGAACAGGTTCTATTTCTCCGTACGGCAGAAATTTCAGGTTTCTGCTCTCTGGAATTTGAGCAATGCAGGGGTGGTCAGTGCTTTTGCTCCGTGCTCAGTGGGTGTTCGGTGCAGCTCCTAGCAGTGATTGTAACAAACAAGAATTTAACCCTTACCACATCTATCTGTGCCCACATGATATTATGGATACACCTAAACAGGAAAGCTATGGTTTAACTGGTTAGTGCAGTGTAAATTGATTCCAGGCGTCCATACAGACTTGTACATGCACTCGGAAATCGGTTATTACTCATGCAACTGTCACTAGGCAGGATATACTTGTATGTAAACGGAGATGTAAAACTTTAGATTTTTTATCTGTTATTAGCGTAATAAAAAAAAAAGATAATTTTAACATATAACTCCATGGAGAGCACTTACAATGAGGTATTAGTTTCAAATATAGCTACAAGTGTCTTTACATTTCCATTGTCAAACTGGTAAAGTTAATAGTTCTTGACCATATGTCCTCTTCTTGATCTAGTAAATGATAGCCCTGATTAAGGACTTCACTGTGACAAAATGCTGACATGAAATTGTCAGCATTTAGCAGTACAATATGGATTTTTATCCATGGATAGTGTCATTGACAACCAATCAATATTTCTTTAAAAATCCAATACACTTTGAAGAAGATTCATAATTGGCACTGTAATGATGTTGTGCATTTGTGTTTTTTAAATGTCATTCCTTTAGGAAATGGCATACACTTTACAGTAAAAGATCACTGAAAGCAAAAATAGAAATGCATTTAATGATAGATGTGGAGTCTATTAATCTAACTCTACTTAGTGCAAAGTTGGCTAAAGGGACAATGTAGTTCAAAAAACAACATTTATTTGTGAATGATGTAAAAAAAAAAAGCATTAGCAACTGTGTAAGCCAAGACCATAAAAATACATGCTTAAAGAAAATCAGAGTTCTCGAAGACACTGTTTATATATACAAGAATCCATCTTTTTTTCTGAGAGCTGGAGCAAGAAACATATAGTTCAGGGAGGGGTTCGGGAAGGGAGAAAGGTGATATGTAAATGCAGTATTTCAATCTCATTGAATTAGACACCAATGGCTTGCTTAGAAGATATCAAGCTTGCATCAATAGATGCAAGCTCTGCTTTCCAGACAAATAAATCCCCCTCTTGTATACACAGTCTTACCTAAGTTCCATTATTGTGCCCAAAGACCTGAAGAGTTATCACCATTTATTTATTCTAATAGTCCTTTAAATACAAAACAGCTAAGTTATTTAATGCCCCATTTTTCTACCTAGATCGCTTCAATAAGTAAAGTCCCTTTTGTGATGCTTCAGAATAAATAGAGAAAACACTTTTAGTGACTTCCAAATTGTTGTTGCTGATGTCTTCATTACACTGTTGAGTGAGCTTTTCTTCCAGCTCTGTTTGCATGGACTAGAACACTGTTTACATGAAGCATAATCAATGAGATTTACTAATTAGAAATCAATGCTTTTTCATTGTGATTGTTTGTGCCAAAAGCAACCAAGCTTATATCTTCAGAAAGGCTTGGGAAACATGTATATCTACAAAGTAATCCTTAAAGGGGCACTGACATCACCTAAAGAAGCTGTAGCTTGTCTGATTTACTGATGTGCCTTGTCAATGTATTAATGTTCTGTGTGTCAAAATGAAAGTGACCTCATTTAGGTTCATAGATTTTAATGGGGGGAGAATTATAAATTATAGGGGTCCACTGCTTGCTTCTTGGGGAATTGGCCAGTTTATTTGACATGGGGATCTCATCTTTATATATAATGGTGATCTGATCACTTTAGTGGTCATCAGATCAATTATAGATACTTATTTTGGATATTTTATTAGCCCTCACCAGCATGTGAATGGAGGACCACGTGGAAAATAATTTGTGGAGGACCCCTTGCAACTTCTCTGTACATCCCGAGGGTCAATAAAAAAGCAACAAAAAAAAAATTACATCATATAACCATTTGGGTGATCAGATCACCATTCTGTAAAAAAAATATCTACCCCTACCTTAAATAGTTAAGAGTCCCCCTTTACTGAAGGTTGAAATGGACCAGAAAAAAATTATGGTTGTTTCTATTTATTCTTGACCGAAATAAGGGGTTTATAGTATATAATAATAATATATAATACTATAACGATTGCTTTTTATTAGACAGGTAAAAATAACAGAAAAAAAAAACTTCCACTGCTACTCGAAACTTCAGAGCCAGTGGCAGATCTATTGTAGGAGCAGCGGGTCCAAAACACTAGGGCCCCTATTCAATTGAGAAATTGTTGGTTACTGGAGCCTGTAATGTAGACCGTAAACTAATTTGGTATTCAATTGGCGTCTTTTAGTGAGCCGCAAATTATCTACGTGTTACAGGCTGAAAATCCCTGCAGTTGTCAAAATCGTAACTTCCTACCCATCTAAGCCTTGGATCTTTCAAGCCCGCAAACGTTACAATCGCTAAAATTGCAAATCGCTATTCAATTGCTACAATTCCTCAAGCCCACAAATGTTTTCACACCCGTAAATGGCAAATGTAGAAGAAAATCCTCCGAGTACCAGATAGGACTCACAAGGGGGTTACACACCTGATCGTAGCACTATAAATACAAATAAAAACATCAATTCTGCACTTTTTTTATTTTTTTTCCAAATCTTTTTATTGACACATAAGCAGTGCTCAATAACACAATATTGTTGGACTCGCAGGTCCAACACAATTTTGCATAAACAGGATTTTTTAACATCGTTTTAGATATCTTGTACAACTTTGTTGTCAATAATAATTATCCTGTCCTGACAATTTTGGGTGTCTGCTTTATGTGTCCACCATAACCTTTTTCCATTTTCTCAACTTTGCAGGAAACGCCTGCTAGCTATTCCTTCCCTAGCAATTGACTTCTCAATACTAAACTTGTCAAATTCTTACATGTCAGCTAACTTGTTGTCTTTCCATGTAGATATATATAGATGTTCAATTTTGCATAGCTCGAGAATTACATTATTCACCTAGTATATGGGAAGTATAACATCGAACAAACAATGAATAAACAAGTCAATGAACTTATTACCTGTATCTTCCTTGCTTTTTTTTTTTTTTTTTCCTCTTTCTTCTTGTCTATCTTCTTCAGTTTACTCAATTCGCCAGTAGTTGTCAACGCCCAAGACACCCATCACCCCGGCCTGGAGTCTCTGCCTCATCCAATTACGACTTCCCTTCCTAGTGTACTAATTTCCACTCTAAATCAAGTTTTTGTTAAATTAAAATAGCTTTGTCCGACTCGACCCATCTGTCCCAAATTTGACTAAAAGTGGAGAGGGAGTTGTTTATTGAATGCGTCATTTTTTCATAAATCATGATGTGGTTTGATTTTTTTATAACCTCTTGGCCGTCTAAATGGGGTGATTTCCAATTCTTTGCAATGTGGCTTTTGGTTGCCAGCATGACCATTTGTATCCACTTGTTATGGTTCTTATTAACGTTCAGTACTGGCATTCCCAGTAAGCATGTCTCCCTAGAGGGGTGTATTTCCCTGTCTAATACCTCCGAGATCATTGCAGTTACCCTTCGCCACAGGGCCTGTACTTTTGGGCAGTCCCACCAGATGTGGCCAAAGGTTCCTCTATCTGAGCAGTTCCTAAAGCACTCAGGAGGGGAAAGCGGATTTATCTTATTTAGCCTGTCAGGTGTCATGTATACCCTGTGTAGTACTTTAGTTGCTGTTTCTAAATAGCTAAAGAAGAGGGAGCCTTTAGTCAGTGCCTTGTGTATTTTTCCCCATCTCTGGGTGTCCCATTCTACTCCCATTTCCTGTTCCCATTGTAGGACATGTTTAGGCTTTTGGTCTTTAAGTGGCTTGTTGGCAAGCGAGTAAAGGGTACCAATTATGCCTCTGGCTAGGGGATTCTGCGCACATACTTTCGCAAACCAGGTGTCCTGTGGGGGACCCGAGGATTTGACCAGTTCTTGGACCCTGTGGCCTATCTTGTTATAGTTAAATATCTCCCTGTCTGGTAGATTGTACTTATTTATGAATTGTATAGAGGTTAAAAGGTTAATTCTGCACTTTTAAAGACGGGGAAGGCGATGACAGACATTAGAATTAATTGCACAACAGTCTCAAGCTTTCAAATCTGCAATCAAATTATTTTTTTTTATGTTTAATTTCGGTGTCATATCAAGCTCGGGAATCAATGAGTTAATACATATCAGGCCACCCACATGGACTAAAACAGTATCGTCATTCATTTTTATTATTTTGTACATTGCCGAATCGCGAGTCTGATCGTATATTGGACCTCTAAACGCTAATTGATTGACATTTAATTTCCATGTTTTACTGATTGTCATGATGACGGTCTCATTTACTATTGGCTGTTTCTAAATCGGTAGTTAAGGCCCTGCTTATTTGATCATGATCACGCTCTGAAATGCTACTTACGACTGCATGGTTTACAGTTTCGGCCAAGCAGCTGCGGGCTTGTTCAATTGAATCGCTCTGTAACTGCAATTGAATAAGGCCCTGGGTGTCTACTACAGGATAAGGATCTGCTTCTACCAGAAATTTTTACATCTTACATTTGTGGAGAACCGAGATTGCATCTACTTATGCAAACTCTCTGCTTCTGGGCCTATACGAGGGAAGTGGTGTGGTGCCAACTCAATTTGATCCAATTATCTAACAAAGACCATCACCCTTTTCCTGTTCTCTCTTTTCCAACTCCACTGATACATAAAAACGTCTTCATGAAGCAGCTCTACGTAATTGATGTAACAAACACAAAATGGATTCCAATGCTCAAAAACACAGCTTCTAATGTTGTTCATAAACAAAGCACATTTGTTCTTGAACTACGGTGTATGTTTAATTATTTTAATAGTTCTCCTTTAGCATTTGATATGGCTGCAGTGTAACTTTAAACATTGCTGTTTTTGCTTTAAAATAATTAAGTTACCACGCAGTTGATTTTAAAAAGCACAAAACATCCTGACAGAACACTGAACTGTATCTGCTACGTTAGTACAAGTTACACATGCTCCAATTTCTCAAACGAGTGCCTGGTGCATATTTTTGCATATATTGAATCCAAGAATCTCTGCATATTTGAATGTGAAACAAAAGAAGTTAACTGAGACAATGGGGAAGATTTGGAAGACCCGTAAGTGACCTGTGTATCTGTGACCAAATGTTAGAACTATGATTTACAAATCATAAGGATCAAAATGTCTTACAATCCAGAGTTACTTACATGACTGGCCTGATCCTTTATTTGAAGAAGAAGCTGTTAAAGGAACATGGAATTTATCAATGTTCACCAAACAGGTATTTTTTCATTGATGCATTTTTCACTGTTTTATAAGACATTTAATATAACATTAGACCTCCATAGGGCCTCATTCAAATGCGATTAGGCCAATTGAATAGGGCTCTATATAAGCACACAGCATTTTTTTTACAGAAGTTTTTAGTTAGTGAAGACCTTGCTTTTGGATAGAAGTTCACTAACTGAAAACTTTTGTAAAAAAATATGCTCTGTGCTTTTGTAGAGCCCAATTCAATTTGATAATCGCATTTGAATGAGGCCCAAGGTACATAAACAGTTTGTGTCCTATAAGAATGCAGCGTTTGACCATAATTATAAAACAATGGATAGAGCTTCTAATGAAAAGCAAAGCATTATCAACGAGTCCCTTTTAAAATCATAATTTAACCCTTGTAATGGTAGCTGAATAAATGGTTGAAATGGTAAATTCCTACTGATCCTAGATAGGATAGCTCTCAATGTGATGGACCATGAATGTTGGATTTTAGATTAGTACAGTAAGTATGTGCCTACTGCAATTGTAGAGGAGACTTGTTCCCTATATATACCTCAGACAAGATGGTGATGCAGAGCATTGCCTCTTCAGAAGCTTGCGAGTGAAGTTTTAAAGGTTTTGGTGAACTTGGAATGGAATAACACTCTTTCCTGTCATCTGGCAATCATAAAAATTGCGTTCATATTTAATTCATTATCAAAATTTAAATCGCCTTATCAGGACTTCTTGAAAATGGACCTGAATAAGGATGCAATATTGACCCAAAATGAAATACATAATCCCAAATGGAGGGTCAATAATAATTTGCAGTCTCAGAACTTACTTACCAAAAGTATTATCTTAAAGTATGTTGTGGTCAAAATACATCAGGGCACAGCAGAAACAATGTTCTAAAAGGCTTTAACTCTACAGTTATTTGGAGGATAATCTACAGGGGAGGAGGGTCATCTAAGGTACCTGTGCCTAGTGGCACAAGAGACACCAGTACATCAGTATCCGCATACCAAAACAATGGCATTTAATAGAGTAACTATACATATGTTCTGGAGCAGGGACGATGCAAGTATGTATGAACCAATTACAAAGCTGCACTGAAAAATATCATTCAAAATATATTATTTATTCCTTAATAGGTTGACTGGAAGTAATATAAATCATTCTCAGTGATCTGGCCAATTATTCAATCACCTGTGCTCAAGTAGCAGTACACTTAAACACTGGACAGAGGACATGTTTGGGTACCACTATTCTTTAAGATAATTTTTGGGGAAATTTACTAAGCATTTCAAGTGGTTTAGATGTGCATCCGTGTATTTACTGTTTCCTATTGGAAAAAACGTTGAGACCACAGCCGTTCCCAACAAAGCCACTAGTGCGGTTTAGTAAATCCTCCTCCTTTTTGTCATTGCCTTACCAATGCTGCATCAGATTAATACTTGGTGGCGTAACTATGGATGCAGCTGTAAGGAGGAGGCACATGGTCACTCACACTATCTTTCTATCTATCCATCCATCTATCTATCTATCCATCCATTCAGAAAGCATTGCCATTAAAGAGCATGGAACTAACACCGATAAGACCATAAATATAATTAGAAAGTTAACTAGAACATTGGTGACATGGCTGGATTTTTTTAAATAAACTTGATAACATAAATATATATGTTTTTGAATTACACCAAAATGTGTTGGATGGAATAAATAATCTTTCAAAATCATTATAACACATGCTCCAGTACTTATAATTAAGCTAAGGAATTATATATGGATTACATTAAATCTATGTTGTTAATTCATAAAACTGAAAAAGTATGCTAGGATACAAATACTTACTATTATTTCAAACCATATTTTTAGGAATATAACATTTAGGCAAAATGGTTTCCAAATAGTAATGGGTTAAAGTCAACAGTTTGCACACATGTACTTAATTTTATATTTTTTTGTAGGGATGAACATTTTTACTCTAATTGGGATAAACGTAGGAAGACTTGTCCTTGTGTTTCAATGTTTATCTATACCCCCCAAAAATGTAACCTGTCAGTATATAAGGGCACTTTAAATAAAAGCTAATACCCAACAGAAACTTTATCTAAAATTGAAGCTCCACTTGCTATTATTTCCAGAAGCTGTTGGTTTTTGACTATATATCAATTGTAAAATAGGTATGTAAGTTTCTGTTTTCTTAACAGGGATGATTTATGAACCAGTGTAATTAAACCTTGGGATATTGAGAACTTTCATGAGCTCTGTCTTAATGCCTGGAAACCCTAAAGTTCCTTTTTACATTTTGATCTGACTGCTTTTATATCTTATAATTTTATTTAGCTTGCAGAGGATCAGCTACTGCAAGTGTAGTGGGTGCAAAGCACCAGGGCCCACTATAGAGTAAGGGCCCACTGCTACCAACATTAAGCTGCGGTAAAGAGGGACTTATTTTAGCAAAATAGAGAGGGATATAAAGATATATTTATCTGTTATTTTTTATTGACCCTAATACAGAGGTGGAGCTAGTGAATGGAGGGCAACTGCGCAGAATTATTTTGGGGACACCTTGCAACTTCTTTATACAAGATAGGTGCCTGTATAAAAATATATGTAGATGGTAAGATCACCACTTGCATTATCAGTTTACCTCTCTATAAAAACAATTATCTGTCACTCTCTCATAATAAATAAAGAGCCCTTCTTTGCACCAGGAAACCTCCGATAGTAGATAGCTCCTACCGTACTTCGATCTCAGGTGCTTTGCACTTGCTGCACTAGTAGTAGCTCCAGCATTGCGCCAACGGACACCTACAAGCAATTATATATATTTATAAAAATAGGAAGACCACTTTTGGATAGCTACCTTGTCATGGTGGAGATGCTTGTGTACCACAATGGAGCTGTAGTGTGACCCAAGATGGGCAGGACATAGCAGAGACTTAAATCACGGTCCACTGGTGAAGGAACTGTCAACCCACTCCAGTATATGTGCTATGAAAACCTTATGGATGAGTACAACCAGAAACAAGATGTCCATGGCATTCTGAGGTCCATAGGGTCGCTGAGAATTGGAAACGACTGAACAACTAAGCAACAACAATATAGGGAGATATTGCCAGGGAGGTTGAATCGAAATTATTTAGCATCAGGCCTTCATTTACTAGCTCCGCAACATGCAGTAAATACAAACAAGACAGTAGTCCTTTCACTTTGGTGGGGCAAAGCAAACCTGCAATTTTTTTAAAAAGATATCTCATGTTAGGCAAAGTTTAATGTATAATCTAATGACAGAAAAAATAAGCATTTTTTTTTACTGTCATCTATCCTTTTTCCCCTTGTTCAGCCTATTGAGGACGAAAAAAAACGCACAGCAATTATTGTACAGCAGCGTTTTAAATTCTTTCAAGCTTTTAAAGATTATTCAAAGCACTTGAAATGGGCTTCAATCTAATGCCTCATTTCATTGCATTAAACAGCCTAGTTAATAAAGAATCGATATATTCAAAGGGCAAGGTTATCTTTTGTCTATAAGGGGTGGTGTCATTCTGAACCTTTTATAGTTCAAATGCTGAAAAAGACCTCATGAAATCTATACTCATCAAATGGGTCAACTCGAGCAATAAAAATGGCTGTGAAAGAAAGGCTGCCCTCCTTTAAAACAACTCCAGGTCTTATCTACCTCTCATAGTGCTTCCAAATAATCAGTGAGAAAATGTCAATTTCTCATCAAGACAAGAAACGTTGATGATAATTTTTTTTTTTCCCCGAGCAAATACATACAATTAAGGGAATGCAGAACAGCAGCTTTAGTGATTTGTCTCTTATTATGTCACCAGAAAGCCGAGAGCAGATAATGAGGCTTGTTGATAACTGGAGTGTCAATATTGCCAAAGAACGATTTTTTGAATGTGAGCCCTTGTGCTTTATTTCTCCCAATACTGATCCCAGTACTTGATAACAGTACATCTGCCAACCGACACCACATGCTGAACCTCACAATTAATGCAATGAATAAGTAGTACAAAGGAGTTTGTCTCTTTATACTCATAGAGACAATCCCCCTGTTTTACCCTTCAAGGATTTCCTTTATGTTTGAATAAGGTGGCTTTTAATGAAATTTAAACTTGTCAGAGGAAATCAAAAACCTCAAATCAGATTACAAATTGATTTTCGGTCACTTGTCATTAGACAATTTACTGCCATAAGTTGCACACACACACAAAAAAAAAGTCAAAGCGCTCTCTCTAAAAGCATGCCAGCTATTCACGTCTTGGTGGACATTATTTGGTACTCTTGTGTATACACAGGGAATTTCAGAAAAAACAAGTATTTGCTGATAAACAGACACCATAATCCTACATTTACAATATATTATATACTTAAAACAGGTTGAATAGTTTTTGGAATATTAAATATAAATACAGCTTCTAATTCTAAGTTTGCAAGTTTCTAATCTTGTGAGGTGCTTTAGGGAAAGCCCTATGTACGTTTGATTGAAAGCTCAATAACAGGTCCTCCATTCCTTTACATTGTGTTCAAATTGTCTTTTGCTCAGGGCTGGATTAACCATTAAGCAAAATAAGCATGTGCTTAGGGCATCAAGGAAAGGGGAGCATCACAGAAATGTTTTATTGCTGGATTTACCATGGATCATATGGTGTAAAATTGCAAATGTGCAGCTGAACCAGGTACCACAAAAAGGGGCTCCCACAATATATAAAAAAATATATACATATATACAATAACATACATAATAATAAAATAGTTATAATAGAGGTTAATTATATATATTGTAACGGTTTATTACTGTTTATATTTCAAATAAAATTTAAATAGAGGCATCAAAATATTTTAAGTGCTTTGGGCCTCTAAATGTCTTAATCCGGCCCTGCTTGTACTTAACCTCTGCATAGAGCTACGGAATATGTTGGCGCGTTAGAAATAAAGGATAATAATAATAATAATTGTGTTACCTTGTTTATGGAATTTACAATTTTTTGTTTTAACTGTTCAACTTGAGACTTTGAATAAAGAAGTTTATATCTCTAAAATGGGAATGCGGTATCAAATACTGCTTTGGGTTCAATCGTAGAAATGGAAGAAGCAATGGTTTACAAGGACATAACCTCCTGAGAAAGTAACTGAATCAGGTAAGGGAAGAGAATAGAACACTGCAGTAAAAATAGTTCAAATCACCAGTAAAAATGTAAAGGTTGCATTTTTTATTCTGCTTTCTAAACTATTTTTTTTTCATTATCAAGCTTAGTTATTTAGAATATCATACAGAAAATTGGAGCTCAGTTGCTCTTTAATCAATAACAAGCAAAAAAATGCAATTTATTATTGACGTGGAAGATTTCTGGATTTCACTAGGAATATAATATATCTATGTATTTATTTACTTTTATGTACATTGTTTTATTAAGACATGCTTAAAAGCTCTGTTTTTCCACTTAAAATCATACATTTTGCAGCTGTTTGGGTCTTCCCTCTGTAGCTCTTGCAGCTCATTAATACACATACTGTGTAATGCAGTGTTTCAAATAAGCCTGACAGTGACCTCTCTCAAACAGCATGTTGCAAAATGTTGCCACTAATTGGTTACTATTAGACACTGCACACCCTGTACAGATAAGTACACTGTCTTCATGAGCTGAAAAGGGGAGAAACCAATTAGGAACTATTTGTACGATTTTAGGCAGAATCACTTATCTTTTAAGCATTTCTTAATTATATAAAATACACAAAATTAAAGAGATACAAAGGTATATATATACATCAAGCTCAAATTCAACTAAGTACTTACTTTTGTATTTACATTCTATGGGACTCATTCAATTGCTAAGTTTTAGAGATCCGGGCTCGCAAATGCTGATCGCTAGCTACATTGCTATTCAATTGCCTTACGTTTGCGTGCTCCGATCGGGATACGTACATTCTGCTAGCTACGATTCCTTGCGATATGTTCAATCGCAGCTTACTTCCCTCAAAGCCTTTGACCTTGCACGGCCGCAAGAGTTGTGGCGCAAAATATCCATAATCGCTATTCAATTACCGATTACCCTTCCGTCAAGCCCGTAAATGGCTAAACGTGAACCACAGCTTACTTGTACCAAGCTGGTGTCGCAGAGGACTTACTTGATGGGGAACACAATGGTTGACATTAGAATTAGAAGCACAACATTATCAAGCTCGCACATTGCTGAAATGCTCAAATGTCCTACGGGCTTCAACTTCCAAGCCCATAGGACGTCGAAATCCAACCTACATATTTCACTGAAGTCCTACAGGCTTGAATAAGGAGTTACGTGCTTGGAGGTTGAAGCCCGTAGGACTTTGGATGGAAATTCAACATGAAATAAAGTATTTGATTTTGGCGATGTGCGAGCTTGAGAATATTGTGCTTTTAAATCCTAATGTCACCCATTGTGTTCCCCATCATTTACAGTGTTGTACAGTGCTGTCTTGGGTTTATATTTGCATTTACAGTGCTCAGAGTTTGCGGGCCTGAAACACGAGTTACGGCCTTTGCGACTCCGATCATGTTCAAGCCCGCGAATGCTTACTGCCGATAGCATGGTTTGCGATCAGCTGATTGCGCGCTCGGCCAATTGAATAGCAGCGTAAATGTAGGGCAAGGCAAGGACATAACCCGATCAAAGCAAATCGGCAATTTGCAATCGAGTTACGGACCCTAATTGAATGAGGCACCATGAATAACAGCCACTTTTCCTACAAGTCAACATTCAAATTATAATTGAATTTAATACATTTTTAGTCATTTTTTATTTTAATTTGTAAAGAAAAACAACTATAGTATAATTATTTTTTTTTAGAATACACACAATCATTCAGAAAATATCCATAATATGAATATATAATATTACAATATTATAACATTTTTTTTTTTTTTACAAATATCCACATTAAAAAGCCAATTACAGTGGAGGTATCCAAATCTGTTATATTTAATATAATTATCAGTTCAATTTGTTCTTCAATCCATGAGCATATATATTATCAGTTTGTGTGTGGAAATATAGCAGATGTGTATTATTTTCCAGATTGTCCTAAACTCATTTTGGTTTATTGTTTGATACATCATCATCATCTGTAAAACATAAAGCAGTGCAATGTATATTACACCAATTACAAGGGTTAAACAATGTTGCAATGTAGCCAGTGGATAAATGGGATATTGGTTATTATATTGAGGGTGTGGCAGTGACACATTGTACAGTATTGGCTATCTGTATGTCTCACATGCTTCCAATGGAAGGACCCATTAGTGGCTTGGGTATTTGCCAGATGCATCGGATTCTGCATCTGGATATATCAGTTTCCTCCCTGCTTTCCTTCATCTAAAAACGTGTTTGAATTGGAATAAATATCTCTACAGTTCCACGTCCAAATATATCTACAAGGTTTAATGAGTTTCTAACAACGGATTGGGATACAAGCAGGAAATACTGATATAAATATTATATTATTAGAGAGAATTTCCAAAACATTTAACAATAGTTAGGTATTTTAATACATGGCTGGTACATTGCTCTTGCTTAGAAAAAGTGACTTGTCAGTAAAAAAGCAAAATAACGAACCAAGAGGGGTCCTTTCCCTCTTCACCATCGCAAAATCTGAGAGTTGCAGTTCCGTCTCCGGCCGACATATGGCGCTGCCGATTTTAGCAGAAGAGGCCTTGAGCTATGGGGTCCGAGTGCCCACGCCGAACATAACGATGGCCTCGCTGTCGATTCAGCGTTGTCGAGTTGTACCACGTTGGAGGGGAGAATAGTTCTTTGCCTTCCCTGGAACTTGATGGCGCCCGAAAACTCACAGCGCCCTCTGGCGGATGGCACCTGCAACTGCAGCTGAAATGCGCAGGTAAAGAGGGATAGATCCCCAAGAGATCACACCACCCTGAAGCCGAGCAGCGTTGTCCTGGTCAATACTTGGATGGGAGACCACCAGTAGCTGTATGCTGTGGCCCACTGGAGAAGAAACTGACAACCCACTCCAGTATCTCTGCCATAAATACCAAGTGGATCAGCATGACCATGGACATAAGATGTTCTGGTGTGTTACTGTCCATGAGGTCACGGAGTCGGAAAAGACTGAACGATGCAATTAATAAACATAATCCTATTCTATTAAATTACAGTTTCTCCATGTTTAAAGGGGGAGGTGCACGTGGCAATAGAACAGAACGTGGGTACAGAAACCCATACACAATTATTTTAAAAGTTTAATTTGGTAATTTATACTAATTTTTAATCAACAGGTGTTCCCTCAATTTCAAAAGACAAAATATATTCTTATAGTTTTACTAATGGGTGACAACTATAGTCTTTTTCTTCCTGGTGGTTTGTAGACCATGGACATGTTCAGGCCTAGGTCTTAGAAACTCAGACCGAGGGCATTGGAAATTAATAGGCTGGGGAATCTTGGCCATCGACCACTCTACGCTCTCCCCTCCACCATCTCTTTCTCATCCTCCCCCATCATGTCCCTTTCCCCCATTAAATAGATATTAACTCATCTAAGTATTGGAAAAGACAAGTTGGTGGAGAGTAAGGCTTCTTGCTCCTTGAAACTACAGGGTGCAAGACAGTGACATCAAACAAAGGATCTGAACTTCTACCTGATCCCTCATCCCCCAACGATAACTACAAAAACACACCCACATCTTACAGCTTTCTGCATGTGATGTAACAAAAACAAAATGGATTCCTGTACACATAAACAGGGTCTTCAAAAATTGAGATGCCCATGGCTAATAATGTCAGTTTGGTAGATACTTGACAAACACGTGTACTTTTTTTTTGAACTGCAGTGGTCTTTTAAGCAGGAACATTCGTGGTCTCATAATAAAACCATTTTCAGTTCAGTTTGCTATGGAAAGTATACAACATGGCGTATCTGTTTGGCACATGATAAACAGATTTACCAGAACAGTTCTAGAGTATTTTATAACTTGTTTTCTATGTTTGATTTTATCTTCCAATATTATTTCAATATTTTATTTAAGTTTGCAAAATGCTGCACACAAAGCAAATGGATCATAAAATATAGTCCTGATAGTGAAGTAATATACAGAACAAATAGTCACCACATCTCTAAATTTCTCTCTGTGTATTTATGGCATTCATATGTAGAAACTGGGAAACAACCATATAATACAGGTGCAGAATATATTTCTCTTTGCTGTAAAAAGACAGGATTCACCTCCTGATATCTATTTAAAAATAAATTCCATGGATATTATTTTTGGAATTTTACAGTTATATATTCCATTTGACATAATGTTTTAATAACGGAAAAACAGAACCAAAATGTTTTGTATAAAAGGGATTTTACATTAAAAAAACAAACCAAGTCAATATTATTCCATCTAAACCACTGGCCCGTCTGTATTTCATTACCTGAAGGGATTACGATCTTTTAGTTTTCAGTAAAAATACTTATTCTGAAAGTGTTGTGATTTCTGTACAAGGACCAATTTGTAGTGCTTGGAGAGGTAATATACAGAGTCTGGGATGAACTCTTTTTTGCCTTCTTGGAATCAAAAGGTCAGCTCAGCACTGCCAATGTCAGCAAACTAGGATCAGATTGCATAGGGGAATTGAGAGGAGTGGTTCTCTCCAGCCAGGTCTTGGACACATGAGACCTTATCTGCTGGTCCTCTGGAATGAGAAGAGCCTAACACTTTAAACATAGAACTAGCATTATTCATACATATATCTCCAAATGCACCCTATACAAATGAATGCAAAACTAGATGAAATGTAGTGTGTCTCACTCTGTTAAGAATATTCTGGATCTCACTGTTGTTGAGGGTGTTACATTTTATTCTGGAGGCTATGGGAAGCCAGTGGAGTTACCGACACTACTTGTGTCATGTGGGGGGCGTCCACCTTGGATTTTTAGAGCCACATTCAATTCCAAGCCAGCAACTCTTTGATCGCAGACGGACGAATATCTGCGGGTGTGTTGCGGGCTTCCGTTCATCTCCGATTGCGATGCAGTTCAATTGTTTAAGCCCGCAAGTTACTGTCCCAAAGCCGAAATCGTAAACCATGCACTGGCTCGTAGCAGTTTAGGGCAGGAACATGATCAATTAAGCAAGCCGTAACCTCCCATTTTGAATCAGCCAATAGAAAATGAGGCTGGCATTATTACGGCAGTAAAACATGGAGATTGCATGTCAATCAATTCGGTTCGGGGGTCCGATATGCGATCAGACTCGCAAACCCGCAAAATAAAGCATTATGAAAATGAATGCCAATACTGTTCTAGTCCATATGGGTGGCCTCATATGTATTAACTCGTTGATACCCGTGATCGATTTAGCCCCAAAATAAAACATTGACGATTTGCAAGCTTGAGATTGTTGTGCAGTCTATCATCATTTTCCCCATTATTTACAGTGCAGTATTGATTTTTTATTTGCTTTTACAGTGCTATGAATACGGTCCTCTCTAGGATTTGCTCCTTCTTTTGCCATTTATGGGTGTGAAAACATTTGCGGGCTTGGGGATTTTAGTCATCGGAACCCTTGTGGCCTTTAAAGATCAACGGCTTAGAGAGGCTGTAAGTTACGAGTTTAACCATTGCCATTTTTCAAGGCTGTAACTCGGAAGCCACTTTGAGCCCGCAAAAAGACGCCAATTGAATAGCAAATTAACTTGCAACCTCCGTTACGGGCTATCGGATCTCCCGAAACCTTAATTGATGATGGCCCTTAGTCTGCCTAGGTTGGGGAGTTATCCCACTGGGGCTTACTCTGTTGTCATGTGGCAACTCATGGGACATTCTTTTAACAAGGCTGCATAAAGATCATATCAGAATCCATGCTTCTTCCTCTGTGTGTAATCACATTAGGAACTTTAATTTACTTTAGCATTTAAGATGCATTACATTATACAAACATATAGCTGGGAAATCTAAGATGGAAAAAGGAAATAATGTCAACGTATCTGGATGCTGCATCAGAAATCTTGTGGTCCGCGGTCCCCGATTTACTGAGGACCAGACCCTGCACATTGTTTTGGTCCCACCTGTTGCAAAGACAGAAAAAAAAAGTTTACAGCTTGTTGTAAAAATAAGTAGGATGGAGAAATAAAGTGTGTGTTTCATTTAGGTCTGCTATAGCTGGACTCCAGATGTTGTTTTTTAATAAATTGAGAACACAAGTATTATTGGTTTGGATTAGGCCTGCATTGCATTGCTTATTTGGTTTTACTTTCTATTATTCGAATGGTTCCAAAAAAACTCAACTGTGAAACACCTGAAAAAGTTTCATGTTAACCAAAGCGCAGCTCGCGCCACAACGTAATTACTTCTCAGTTCATTTATAATGCGGTCTACAAAGAAATAAATACAATGAGCAAAACAGAACAACCGTTCAATTAAATACTAATTCATTTTTGCGGCAACATTTGTAGAATTCATTTTTGACACCTGAAATTGACAATACTTATTTATGGGAACAGAACTTTTTTTGGTAAATCTACCCCTTGTTGGCCCCTAAACCACAATAAAAACTATTGGTAAATTTCTCATAAAAGATTTTTTTTTTTTTTGTTGTTTGAGTGAGGTCTAAGCTGTAATTATTGGAGAGAGTTAATAATGGCTGTGCCTGCTAAAGAAAATAAAGAACATGAATAGTTGTAAGAGTATTGTTGTACTCATTATTGGGTTACATTATATGAACTGAAGTTTAAATGATGCAGAACATACTCTGTACAATATAAATTCAGTTTCTGTGTTTAACCTAAAAATATACCGTTGTGATATGAAATTTGTCTAGTAACAAATAAAAGTGGGCAAACAAAAATGTCCCTCTTTCTCTCGCCTGTATTCATTAAAAGACCAGAGTAGTTCAGGAAAAACTTTGCACGTTTGTGAAGTACGTAACAAACTTACAGCATTAGCAGCTGAGTAAGTTATGCACATAACATTTTTCTTGGAGAACATCTTCATTTTTTTAAGAATCTTTGTATAGAACCTTCCATGTTGTCTGGATTCAATACTTCCTGATAGATTGGAGACTGTTGTACTGTGGTTATTTTATCAAACAGTGAGGGAGCGGGGTAAAGAAGACATTAAAGGGCCATTTACTTCCCTGTAAGTGCTCTTCAAGGTGTGAAAGATCACACAATTGGATGTTAAAAGTTTATATATTTTTTTAATTACACTAATAACAGCTAAAAATATTATGTTTTAAATCTGTTTACAAACACAGTCTATCCTGCCTACTGGCTGTTTCTTGATTAATAACAGACAGTTGAGCCACGCAAGGTGAAGATAGTGATTGATCGCTCTTGTTAACCCTCTGCACAGACTGTTTTGTTGAACGTTAACTCTTTTTTTTCTTTTGCTCACTACACAGAGCTGAAGCTGTGAGTCTAGAAGAGGGCAGTCAGCCACAGATGTAAACACAGATTTTACATTATTGAATTCTCAGTGAAAAATGCACACATTTCAAAAATTAAAAAAGTATTTCAAAATATTTTTAGGAGATCTTTACAGAGATGTGATCCAAATTGAACTGTATTAAGTGGATTTTTAAGAAAGGAAAGATGGAATTGTTATGTTATTGGAGATTTTAAAATCTGACACCCACCCCCTTCACTCCCATGCATGCTGATTTTCAGGCACTCCAAGAATATCTGCAAGCTCTTATTTGCACTTTGCTACACCTACCATTGGTTTCAAAGAGGATCCAAGACTTATGGACAATGGTCAAGCATCAGTAAATATTATATATCCATTTGCTTGATACCTTCCTATAAAGGTGAGGAAAAATCTAGGGTGGGAAAACCTTAGGTCAGTAAAAGTTGAGATATAAACGGTTAAATATTTTTTTGGATTGGAAAATATTGTTGGTTGTTTTAGTGCTATTTTAAATTAATCAAATGTATTTTCCATGCAATTTTTGTAATGTAAAAAACATGTTCTTTTAAATGCAGGTTTTTGACTTCTCCGGCCCTTTAATATACAGGACAAAGTGTCTTATCTATTAAATGATGCATAGAATAATTACATGTTATCTACAATTGTTATTTAAATAATCACTAATATAATAATTTATGGTTAAATTTGCTGGCTGACAAATACATAGAGAGAATAGGCTGAAGGTCAATGAATTATGTTGACATTATTGCTGTGTAAATGTCATTAAATACATAAATACACTGATTTCCTGATATGTTGTCACTGTATTCCAAGACTGGCCAAGGAAGGAGCATTGAAATGCAGACGTCTGATCTCACAAAACTAAAAGCCTAATTTGTATAAATCGTTATTAATCATTTCAAAGTCTTATTAATCATGTCTTTAGCCAATGTAATTTTAAGTTATTAAGTCCATACAGAAAATAATTTAAGCACACATAAAGCTGTATATTGTGATGTTTGTGTGTCTGTATGTGCAACTGCATTGGTTGCTGACATACCGATCTGCTAAATCTTATTCACCATTTTTAAACCAGATTGATATCTAAAACTGATAACCATCTCCATTACTGTAAGGGAAAAGATATGAGAAGTTGCTTATCGCATTGCACCATCTAGATACAGAGTCAGATTTCTGTTCTAAGTTTTTTATTGGTAGTAGAATTAGGTGCTTGCATCACTCAGTTGTGTCTGACTCTCCATGACCTCACAGACCGTAACACACCATGCTGATCAACTTGGTATTCATGGCAGAGATACTGGAGTGGGTTGCCAGTTCCTTCTCCAGTGGGCATCAGAGTACAGCTCCTGCTATTCCTAAGGGATCTCCCATCCAAGTACTGAACAGGCCCAAGCGGGCTTGGCTTCAGGGTAGTGTGACCTCTTGGTTCCCTGACTGGAATAAAACCCTTATCACAGAGGTGAAAGCACCCAACCCATATCAGAATTTTCTAGTATTGGTCTAAATCAGTGGTTCCAAAACCCCACCTCAGGGACCCCCATACAAGCCAGGATGTAACACAGTATGGATAGAGGCGACGCAATTAGTTGCTCGAAAGCCTACTGAATGATTATTGCATCATCTGCATTCACACAGTGTTATACCTAAATTCTGGCCAATATGGGGGTTCCTGAGGAGAAGCTTGGGGACCATTGGTCTAAATTATGTACATTTTATAAAAATGTACCTAAAACATGTCTGAAAATCTGCTTATCTACAACCTATCCTATATTATCACAAAAAATGTCCAAGACCACATGGCACATGGGAATGTGAGGATCATTAGGCACATCGTATTTTGTCCCATTTGGTCACTATCCGAAATAATAAATGAATTACAGATGACGTGTCTAATCAGACACCATTAAAAACCTTTTTTATGCATCACTCACATTCCAATTTCCCCAAAACGTCAGTATTTGTTCCATATCAGCAGGAAGTATAACCGGAGCAATGTTTCAGACCTACAAGTTCGTTGTCAAGCTCATAAAAAATGTAGGTCCAACATTGCTCCGGTTATACTTCCTGAGTATAGAAATTGGAACGTGAGTGCGGGAAAAAAGGTTTTATTGTTTATATATGTATGGTTACAGAGGAATCATTATTACTGCTTAGCACCACTTCCTCCCATATGGACTAAGGAGTACTGTCTCATTGTGTTATATATAATCAGGCACCATTGTCATAGGGAGACTACACAACAATGCAATAGGTAGCTTGGTGCAAGTGTCGGATTTGGCAACATAATTCAAATCTAAGACCTCCATTACTTTCCAATCAGAGTACCCTGCTACGTCAGCAGTACCCAGAAGCCACATGGTACTTCATTAACTGGTCACGACAGGCAGGTCACCTAAAGCTACTTACCATTTATCCTATTGGAAAAGAAGTACAAAATATGCATATCCTTCCATGCAATATGGCAGACTCTTAGAGAAACATTGTACTTGCCTCCAATGCACACAAAGCTCCTTTGTGAACTAAGGTCAGCAGATCTTGATAGAAATACCAGGCCTTCTGGCTTTCTGAATCCGGAATCTTTGTATAAAGGATAGGAATTTATTTACTAGCAAAATGTCTTAGACAGTAGTGGAGTATTTCAAAGTAAAACCTCGAAATGGCTTGGCTTTATATTGAAGGTGCCCTGTCTGGCAACAACTGTATGAACATAAAAATGTTTTTAGAGAAGATCTTAATTTTTGAAGACACTGTTCTTCAAAAAGGGCTCTCACATTTTTTATGGGAAAAATGTAAGAGCCCTATTGTGAGTATAACACGTAGGAACATTGCTACACTGCTAGTGTCTTCTTTGTAACGGCCACGCTTATTTCATCATTCTGCAACGCAACTTCATCTGGAAGCACAGCAGGAACAGAGAGCTGCAGCTACCAACTGCAAGGGCTAAATAATTACCTAAGGACAATGGTAACTTTGCTTTACAGAAAGGATTGTGTTAATATCATCTGGCAAGCTTCAAGATCGATCCAAACAACCCAGCCGTTTAATCTATAATTCTACATGTGTGTACAGCTCAATGTCCCCAGTACCATTGTGTTGACATTGTGGGTACTGAGCTCAACCTTGTTTCCAAATGAATTTGCAAAGTCTTGTCTCAAGCACAGAGCTCAGAGCTAAAAACTAAAACTTACAGTACTGATAAATTATGATCCATAGCCATCCTAAAGAATCATACTTTAAGCATTGTTTGTTGAATATTCCCTTTAATAGTAAGTAAACCTTTGCTACTAAATTAAATAAATAATTAAATAAATACTTTAAATGCTTATATAAGCTATTTATTGAAAGGTAATCATAGAAACATTTATGGCTGAGCCAGAAATGCACAAAATTATCATTCCAAAAGCTTGCTTACATCTAAAGGAATAGCAAATCTTAACAAAATATTCAGATTTAAAAGACTGTTTTGATGACATCTAAAAAGCTGGCATCTCAAATGCAGTATTAGGTACTGGTATATTCAGGAATGTGAAAATCACAAACTTTCTAAGACACTTTGTGTGACCAGTAATTCAGTGATTTTGAATATTAAGAGGACATATAAAGTATGTTTTTCCATGTAATTTAATTACTTATAAGAAGCAGTGCATATAATTAGCAAAGTCTAAAATATTTAATGAAAATTTCTTGTAATATCTATAACAGGCAATATATTCTGAGTTTCTAGCTCTATCCATTGTATTCAACACTTGCAAAAACGGTATGGGCAGGAACTAAGGGCCCGATTCAATTTCAAGCCCGCAACTTGATCACAGACGGCTGTATGTCTGTGGGTGTGATGCGGGTTACTGTTCGTCTCCGATTACGATGCTATTCAATTGCTCAAGCCTGCAAGTTACTGTCCCAAAGCTGAATTTGTAGACCATGCACTGGTTCGTAGCAGTTCAGGGCGGGAACATGGTCAATTCAGCAAGCCCGTAACCTCCCATTTCGAATCAGCCAATAGAAAATGATACTGTCATTATTATGGCAGTAAAACATGGAGGTTACATGTCAATCCATTAGGTTTGGGGCTCCAACACGTGATCAGACTCGCAAAACAGCAAAATAAAGAATTATGAAAATGAATGGCAATACTGTTCTAGTCCATATGGGTGGCCTGATATGTTTTAACTCATTGATACCCGAGATTGATTTAACCAGAAATTAAATATAAAAATAAATGAAATTTCCTGCCGATTTGCGAGCTTGAGACTGTAGTGCAATTAATTCTAATGTCTATCATCGCTTTCCCCGTTATTTACAGTGCAGTAGTGATTTGTTATTTGCATTTACAGTGCTACAAATAGGTGTTTAACCCCCTTGCAGATCCTCTCTAGCACTCGTAGGATTTTCTCATTTTTTGTGAAAACATTTGCGTATTTGGGTAAATTGATCAATTGAATTGCGTCTTGCGATTTTAGCCATTGTAACTCTTGCGAAAGTGAAAGATCAAAGGCTTCGGGAGGCTGTAAGTTATAGATTTAACCATCGCAATTTTTTCAAGGCCTTAACTCGTTACCCGTTTGAAGCCCGCAAAAGATGCTAATTGAATAGAAAAGGAACTTGCGACCTCACTTACAGGCTACCGGATCGAGCGAGAGCTTAATTGAATCGAGCTCTATGTCTGCTGAAGTCATCAATCAAACTAATGTGGGTATTTTCTTTGTCTGAACAAATGAACAACTTGTAACAGTAAACAAGGATCATCTCAATATGGAGTATCCTCCTTAGCAACAATTTTAGGAAATCAGTTTCACTGTGAAAGTACGTCAGAAGCAGAACACTCCCCTGAGCAATAACACAATTCCACCATCATGTAATTCATCCATCGCATCCATGGATTATAGGTACTGAAATGCAAATGAGCAAAACCCATAGTAAAGCATTATAGAATAAACAAGCATGGTGCACTATCTATAATACATAAAAAAATACTACTTATCTACCATGGGTGGGGTCAGTAATGTAGAACTGTAGAGTGGAATCAGTAGAAAGATGGGTTCAGGTCCGGTTATAGTAATTCAAGTCTACGTATAGTAATGCCAATCCAAGTATAGAAGAATAATGCTCTGTTACCCTACAAATCTAGTCAGAATGTTCTTGGAGGGTGCAAGAATGCTAAAAAAAAGGAGCGATCAAAAAGGAAAATATGTACAAAAAAGAAACATGGATGGTCTATTTTAATAGATAATGTACAATTCTACTTGCAAGATATAAATATTTCCAAAGGCTTGGAAAAATATACTATAATCTTAAAGAAATATTAAAAAAGGCATATTTTGGAAAATGTCAAGTGATTGCCACAGGGTAAGTGGGACATATGTAGAGGATATACAAGATAGTGAATATCTATCTATGTATGTATCTCTCTCACACACAATGATGATGAGAGAAAAGTACAATTAAAAAAATGAAGACTAAAATATAGAAAATAAAATTCAGTTGCAGCCATGGTCTGGCATAATAAAGCCCGGGCCCTATCCTATTCGATGTGTCTCCTTTATAAAATAAACTTAAGGATATTATTTATATAAATGTATATATATATATATATATATATATATATATTTATTTATTTATAGAGTATCCCACCTATTCATTTATTATATCCTGTATCTGCTTTTGTGTGAGATGTATTGTTATTTTATCATCATTAACTTATGTAGCATTATTACAGTTTATAAATGCCTTATAAATAATTCATTAATATTACAGAAGAGAAGAATCATTACTTAAAAAAGAACATTTTGATTGGAAAAACAAAGAGAACAATCCATTTTGTATCTCAGACCCGTACCTTGTAGCAGAGTGATGGCTTTGCAATGATAGTAAAGACTTAATTATTATCAAATGACTTCTGCCATTGGGTCACTATTCTTGTAATTACAAGCAGTTCATGCCTATGCTAATTAGGCCTCAGACACAATCATTTTCTGGAGGAAAGTGTGGGTGGGCAAATTAAATAAATGGAGATACAATGATGCTAATGATATTTTAACTTTAATTTCTACATAAAGACAAGCAAAACACTTTCATGCCTATGTCGTTTTATGCTGATAATTTGCTTAACTGCTTTGCTGCCAAAGATCCCAGGAACTCATTTAAGATCTCATCATCAGCGAGCGAATAACTAATAACAAGTGCATTATAACCAATTGGTTAGGACCCCTAGAACTCAGCAGTGCCCTAGTTGACATGTCTATTGTTTTAATTGCTTGGTTGTATTTGCCTCTTTTTAATGTAAGTAATACGTTCGCTCCCAAAAGAGATCTCATAATGTAGCTGCTCAGAAGTTCAAGTCCTAGCCTTGTGATGACTTCCTAGAAGCAGAAAAAAATAAACAGTTATGATTAGAGACTAATTAAGTCTAGGCAAACTGAGATATATTTTTATTAGAAATAGATATCCTCAGTCCACACCTCCCATCAGAGCATTTTAAACAAAAATAAAAATACCCCTTAAATACATATAGATCATACCACCACTCCTTTTCTAACGTGTAAAAACATAGCTTGTAACGTAGCTCACAAGACTTACAGCTATTAAATTGGCCTCTTAAACCAGCCCAGCGGCGATTTGCGGGGTAGGAGCTAAAAAAGCCTACGAGACGTGAGAATTCGACTTGCGAGCCCGCAAATCATTTGATATGTCAAGCCCGTAACTGCTACGTTCCAATTGCGCTATTAAATTGCATAAAAATCACTGGCGTTCAACACTGTGACTCGTAAATAGAGCCAAGAAGCCAACGAGTGCTAGAGAGGACCCGCAAGGGGGGTAAAGTCCAACCCATAGCACTTTAAATACACATATAAACACACTACTGTACTGTAAGATTTTATATGGTATGATCCTGGTCAAGTGATATTAAACAACCTTTCATGGGTAACCAAAGTAAGATCTACTAAAATCATGGTTTTAGATTAATAAGAAATGGAAACTCATAGAATACCCCTCCCCTGCTACTCCAATTAAATTTATTATGAAAACTAACAGGATGGAACAAGTAGATTTTTGGGATAGATGGGGATTAGTAAATTGAATGGCCTTTATGACAAAAATGGATTTAAACCTTTTGAAAGATTATATGCTGACTATATTTTATCTTCTAAATGGTTGGAACATAATACTTTAAAGGAGATTATTAAAACATCTAATCTTGATTTAACTTGTAAGAAACCCCTTACTCACTTTGAGAGGAGATGTTTCAATAAGAAAGGGAAAAAGATAGCCGTATCAGTCTGTATTCACCTTAAGGGAATTAGCACTTATTTTGGGAAATCTTCCTATGTTGAATATTGGGAGAGAGATTTTGATACCCATTCGGATAATTCAGTGTGGTTAAAAGCATTCGCTTCAACTTCTAAGGCTGTATCTTGCACCACACTTCAAAAACACACTTTAAATTGGTACAAAGATGGCACAGAGTACCAACTCTGTTAAAGAAGACCAACTTGAAAACAGCTAATGGTCTATGCTGGAGAGGTTGTAATGGTCAGGGTACCCACAAGCACATATGGTGGGATTGCCCTATAGCAGGGGAATGTTGGGCTATGCGCTTGGAAAATATCATATCTATTGTTAAAACTCCATTAAGCAAAAACCCAGGACTGGTGCTGTTCCACATCTTTCCTAATTTTATTAAAGAAAGTGAAAAATATTTGGTGATTCAAATCTTCCTAATAATTAAATGGCTTATAGCCAAATATTGGAAACAAGGAAAACTTCCTTCATGGAACGAAATAGCTAACAATATGGATAGATTGTATAACATCGAAAGAGACATTGGTATTATGGATGCAAATACCACAATTAATAAGCATTCAAATAAATGAGAAAGATGGGAACAGCTAAAAAAAGCAGGCCGTTGATGCTCCCCTTTGTCTCAATTACTGGTGGAGTAGTTTATGTAAGTGTAAATGTTTTGTATATTTTTGTATAACTTGGAAGATATGCTGCTATTGTATTACAAAATGAATGTATTATTTTGATATCTTTATAATAAAATATATAAAAAAAACAGATAAAGATGAGGTGGCTCATTCTATCCTCCAGAGCATTTTATTCAAAAATAAGAATAACCCTTAAATACATATAGATCATACCACCACTCCTTTTCTAACGTGTAAAAACGTAGCTCGTAACGTAGCCCGCAAAACTTACTACTATTAAATTGGCCTCTTAAACCAGCCTGCCGACAACTTGCGGGGTAGGAGCGAGAAAACCCTACGGGACGTTAGAATTCGACTTCTGAGCCCGCAAATCCTTTTATCTGTCAAGCCCGTAACCTCTACGTTCCAATTGCGCTATTAAATTGCATCAAAATCACTGGCGTTCAACCCCGTAACTCGCAAATGGAGCCAAGAAGCCAACGAGTGTTAGAGAGGACCCGCAAGAGGGTTAAAGCCCAACCCGTAGCACTTTAAATGCACATATACAATATACACACACTACTGAACTTTTATGAACAGGAAAGTGATGTTAGCACAACATTCTCAAGCTCGCAAATCGGCAAAATAAAATACATTATTTCATGTTTACTTTCCGTGTCTTATCGATCCCGGCAATCAGTGTGTTAGTACATATAAGGTAACTCGCATGTAATAGAATATCATATTTAAGCCTTTATCAATGTGGGAATGTGGGTCCGATCGTAGTTCGTAACTGAACCCCGTAACACTTTGAAATCCTACCTCCATTTTTCAGTGACGTAATTCTGATGATCTCTGCTTCCATTGGCTCCATCTCAACTCGTAACTACGAGTTTGACTAATTGATCATGTTCACAGCCGCACATCCAACGAGCGAAAAATGTTTTACGGGTTTGCCTCTCAAGCCCGTAACTCACAGCATGTTCTAATTTAATAGCCCCGTAAATCTGCAAAATTTCAAGCTCGCAGCTGTTGCGGGTCTCACGTTGCACATACGAGTTTCAAATTTAATGTGGCTGCAATACACCTTATGGTCAGTCTAAAGAAATTCTATAACGATTGTTAAAGTGTGAGCAGTGTGACCTGTCAGATGAAAGACTCAATCATCATTAGGACACATAATTAGTACTCAGTGAATCACTACAAATAAAAGAAGTTATATTTTTTTAAATGTTTTATTGCATTACTAAGAAGATAAATATGTTGTGAGAACTGTTGTCATATTATACTGGGCCTTTATTATTAAATTATTTCTGCCAATACTGTATTTTTCAAAAAATAGTGGAAGTGTAGAGAGGGAGGTATGGGGCAGAATCTAATGCAAATCAATAGTTATTCTACATTTTTAAGTATTTAATTATTACTATATAGGTTATAAATAACTATGGAAGTAAATACTAATATATATATATATATATATATATATATATATATATATATATATATACATATATCATAATTGTTTTTAGTCACAATAAACCTGTTTTTGGTTCTTTAGATTGAATAGATTTACCCAGAATAATTTTCACAATAGAAGCTCTTAAACCATATAAGAATGGAGCTTCTAGTTTTTCAGCCTGATCTCCAAACAAATTCCTTGTGTGTTCCTCGCTGTTTTATCTTCAGGTTCTTTCCACAGTTCTACACCACAGGACTCATTTTACAGACAGCTCTTTATCAGCCCTTTGTTTTAAACCACAATACAGAGGTCAGTCAGTTCACTACATTTCTCTGTGACCCTGACACAATAGAAAAGCACTGTATTCACTCAACATGTGGATGTTCAACCATGCTGCCATCTTGTAACTAATATCACGGCAGTGCAGCTGTCAGGATAAACCTTGCTATATATCAGCTTGTAGACGAAGTATTATTTAAACTACTGAATACTAAAGAGCAATTTCTTGTGTCAAGGTTGGATATGCAATACATTGGCATGATAATGTGATTACCATATTTTTGCTTGTCATTTAAGTTCTTAATTATTTACCAAGTGATATTTCAATTTAAAACATCTTCAATTAATGGAACACACATTGCCACTAATCAGTTAAATTATACTACCTTGATTCACTATGTTTTGGTGAACTGTAAAAGATTGCCATTAGCAGAAACTTCCATCGCCATATTCACTAAAATCTCCTTCTGTGGAATTATTGTGACTCAAGGAGGTTTCTCCAACTAAGTACTTTCTTAGTTCTTCTCTGAGAATGGTAAATGATGCATGCAAGTTAGCATACACACTGAGCAGAGGAAAAAGATAATCACAAATGCAAAGGCACAGAGAACAATCCTTTACATTGATAATCTTGATATATTCATCTTGTATTATAATATAAATTATATGCAAATTGATATAATCTAAGCATACTGGAACTTTGGAATTTTATTTATAACTTAATAGATGGGTTATATAGATGTGTTTACCTGTTACAATACAAATCGCATGGCCAATTGCAATTACATTTTGGTGATACAAATGTACCAGTGATTAGAAATATAATATATTGGTATGCTGATTGATAGTTCTACTGGTGTGAATAGTCACATGATGTCATTAGTCAACACATACCACTAATGTGATCTTAGTTAGTGTTTTAAATCCACTACATCTCCCTATCATGAAGGTTAATAGCTTGTAAAATTGAAAGGGAAACATAACTTACAAGTTGATAGCCTGGCAAACAGTTGACTTCAAGCACCACTCACTAGTTTTGCGTTTATATGCAAGAGCTGTGCTAGTCCACAGTGGAGCTGTGTCAGAAGATCTCATCTGCAAAGGAAGTAGATTGGCAATAAACATGTATAAACACAGGAAGTTTGTAAATGAAGCTTGAAATCCAGAACTTGCCAGTCTGTCAGTTCTTTTAATTACATTTTCTTAAATTTCTTTTTGATATCTAAATCAAAAAAAAAAAATATGAATACCCGTATTTTTCGCCGTATAAGACGCACTTTTTCTTCCCCAAAACTGGGGGAGGAAAGTTGGTGCGTCTTATACGGCGAATATAGCTTTTCAGACTGCCTCTGTCCTCTTGATCTCACCCCAGCGCTTCCTACCAGCATCGCGTCGGCCGGTGCGTCCTAGTGACGTCACACACGCAACGCTGCAGTACACGTGGAGTGCTGGTAGGAAGCACTGGGGTGAGATCAAGATGGCAGAGATCAGAAGGAAGGTGAGGATCAGGGGGATCAGGGGGGTCAGGAAGGATCAGGAGGGTCAGGGAGGGTCAAGGGCTCCCAAATGCTGCAGTATATGGATGGATGTGTGTGTGTGTGTATGTATGTGTGTGTGTATGTATGTGTGTGTGTGTGTGTATATATGTATGTATGTGTATGTATATTTATGTGTGTATGTATATGTATGTATGTGTATCTATAAAGGTGAGGATCAGGGGGGTCAGGGAGGATCAGGAGGGTCAGGGAGGGTCAATGGCTCCCAAATGCTGCAGTATATGGATATGTATGTGTATGTGTGTGTGTGTGTATGTATGTGTGTGTGTATGTATGTGTGTGTATGTGTGTGTATATATGTATGTATGTGTATGTATATTTTTGTGTGTATGTATATGTATGTATGTGTATCTATATATATATATATATATATATATATATATATATTTGTGTGTATCTGTGTGTAAAGTGTATTTGTGTTTGAGTGTATTTGTGTTTTATTCAGATTTTTTTTTTTTCTTGTTTTCCTCCTCTAAAAACTAGGTGCGTCTTATCTGCCGGTGCGTCTTATAGGGCGAAAAATACGGTATATTAATTTATTTGATTAGAAATTGAAAACAATTATTATTATTTATAAAGCACCAACATTTTATGCAGTATTATAAAAGACTTAAGATTTTAGATTATTTCTATTTATAATGCATTTTACCAGTGTCCACTACACAATATTTGTTGGATATAAATGAAATGGAAAGGTGATCTTCTATTTTTATTTTTGCAATCAAGTGATATTTTAATCTAAAACATGATGCTTTCAATGACCTGTTTGTTTCACAAAGCATTTTCTGCAAAACAAAGGAGGTGAGAAAGGTCCTTTTCAAAGGAAGATAATCCTCATTAGAATTTCTTTATCTTCCAGAGCTTGGATCAATTTAAAATGCAAAAGTTATGTCTTAACTCCTATAGGAATTTAGTACACCCTTTAGAGCTTCATAGAAGAAACATTTTATTATTGTAAATTAGGGTCAAGTCTACACGAGAGGGTCAACATGGAAATCCCTGCATAAAAGAAGTACAACTCGGTGGAAGTAGATGAAATAGGTCTCCTCGATAATAGACTCAACATCTGATCTCTCTCAATATTTTGTAATTAGTCTCCTGCATAAAATATTATGAAGAGGACAATTGCCACTAAAATGTCAAAATGTTAAGAGTGAGCAATCTATCTCCTTTCATAGAATTTTGAAGTTGAAATATTAACATTATAAAAGATTTGCACTGAAAGCCAGCAATGTCACAGAGCATACAAAATAATTGTATAGTGTAATTGGAATGTCCTTGAATGTTGTTGTTCCCACGCTAAAAATGTTTTCGAATCTTCACAATCTTAGAACATCCAAGTGTAAGAATGTATTTAGTAAACAATCGGTGAGATATATTTTTTTAATTACAGGCACATTTTTAATATATGTTTCTGAGGGCTTTTCTGAGTACCCCAAAAAAAAAGTGAGAAGACCTCTATGACCAGGGTAGTCAAGAGAAAGACCTAGAACCTCTTTTAGCAGCCTCTCAACCTCCTTCACTATATGATCTCCTTTGTACTCTTTCAAATTATATTATGTTAAAATATTTGGTAAATTTCCTTAAAATTTAGCATTTAATAATAATTATTTCATAATTTGGACTTTTTAAAATGAATTAACTCCCGTGATTTATGATGAGGAGAAACGACTACACAAGGTAATCTAGAACTCTAAGTCTTAAACTAAGAGCCTCATTCAATTGAGCAATTGTAAGTTACAGTAGCCCGTAATGGAGGCCGCAAGTTAATTTGCTATACAATTGGCTTTTTTTTGCAAGCCGCAAACGGGCTACCTGTTACGGGCTTGAAATCCTTGCATTGTTACAACCGTAACTTACACTCCATCTAAGCCTTTGTTCTTTCACATCCACAAGAGTTACAATCGCAAATCGCTATTCAATTGCTACAATTCCTCTAGCCCGCAATTGTTTTCACACCCGTAAATGTCAATTATAGAAGAATTGCGAGTACCAGATAGGACTCGCAAGGGGGTTAAACACCTGATTGGAGCACTGTGAATGCAAATAAATAATCAATACTGAAGTTTAAAAGATGGGGAAAGCGATGAAAGAAATTAGAATTAATTGCACAACAGTCTCAAGTTCGAAAATATACAATATAAAAATATTAGTTTTTATGTTTAATTTTGGTGTCATATCAATCTTGGGAATCAATGAGTTAATACATATCAGGGCACCCACATGGACTAGAACAGTATCAGCATTCATTTTTATTAATTTGTACATTGTTGGATTGCAAGTCTGATCGCATATTGGACCCCCAAAAGCTCATTGATTGACATGTAACCTCAATGTATAACTTACCTAATGATGACAGTCTCATTTTCTACTAGCTTTTTCTAAATGGGTAGTTAAGGCCTTGTTTAATCGATCATGTTCCCGCCCTGAAATGCTACTTATGATTGCATGGTTGACGGTTTCGACTTTCAGCTTGTAATTTGCGGGCTTGTTCAATTGAATAGCACCGGAATTGTAGCAGACCGAGAGCCCACAGCACGCCTGCAGCCATACGGCTATATACCACGAGATGCAACTTTAAATTGAATGAGGCTCTAAATTCCTAATGTTGATACCAATATGAATGAATGTGATTGCTTTCCAAAATATAAACTGCCAAATCAAATTAACAGCAGCTCCGCAGAACATAATAATGGACCATACATATGTGACCTAAAAAATATTATTATTTAGGCCATATACCTATGGTCCATTATTATGTTCTACAGAGCTGCTGTAAATTTGATTTGGCAGTCTATATTTTGGAAAGCAATCACATTCATTCATATTAGAAATAACGACACCACACAACAAATCATTTTACTATCTTAATAAAGAGCTGATAGCACCCATAATGTAAACTGATTTTACGACAATACACCCAGTATTACAATCATTCCTCTAAAAGAAATGGAGGGCTGATTCTATAATGTACTAAGATTATAACAACATTATTCCCACACTAGAACATACATATATACATTTACGAGAATGGAATTTTTTTAGATTTCAATAAATGTTATAGAAGATCTTAAGCTTGTAACTCCATATGAGTGTCGCCATTGGCCATGAGTACTGCTGTCTATTGTTACACCAACACTGGAAGAAGATGTCTAAATTTAGTTCAGCCTGCAAAATGAACCTTTACTACAGTAAGTTTTTTGATAAATTAATTGTATAAAGAGCTGAAGGTGAAACCCTTGGGGTTTTGAACACTCAAAAAAGTCTATGAAACTATGTCAGCCATTGGTCTCTTAAAAGTAAGTTGATCATACCGTCAAAACGTATGAAAGATGCATATTTTAGAGCTTCATTGGAATCTAAAGTTTACATCAAAATAAGTGAAGCCATGCCATGTGCTGATTTCATAAACACCCTCCTTAAAGTAGAAGCCTGGACAAAATATATAACTACTACAACCAATCTGCAGATCGTAAAATACTATAAAACAAGTTCTGATTGGCTAAACTATATGAAACCCTTTTGATAAGGAGGCTGGTGGTCAACTGCAAAATACATGTTTTTGGAGGATTTATTTAATTGTTTTTTTATTCAAAAAAGTATTTAAAAATAAAAAAAATTTAAATGCAAAATCATTTTAATTCTTAAAGGTAAAAGCTGTGATAGAAATCTGTTTGTTGCGGCTGACCTTTAAACGTAACAGCCCACATTCACCTAAAAAATAATGAATCGTTTATTGTGAAATTATATATAATTTTCTACGTCTTTAGTGTCTTTTTTGACTAATGGACTTTAAATGTATTAATTTATTTATTTTTAACATCATATAAGATTATAGGTTTTCATTTTTTTTCAGTTTTGACTATTACACAGGGATAGGATTTGTTATATATTGTCATAATAACGCCTAATTGACAATTTAACTAAGTATTTAAAAGGGAATGAGAAAATTGGAGGGAGCAATAACATAGTTGTATACTATTATACTTATCATTGTGTAACGGAGGGGGGTGATTCATTAGCTTGGCTTACACAGTAACATGGCAGATCTTTATGTGACTCCCATTGATTTGAACAAGCGTTACATCTGGAATCACTGTGTTAACATGGTATGTCGCTTGTCGAATCACCTTCAGAGAATGTGAACTGAAAGGGAAGCAGGTTAATAAATACCTACAACGTGTTTCTATTTTTAACTCTTCTAAACAGGACTATTACATTTTATGAGGTAAATTTACTCCCAGCACCTTGAGATCAACAAGAAACAGTACAGCCATGAGCAGGGCTTGAATACTAAGTAGAAGTTTCTAAAAATTGTTGATCAGAGGCTAAATTATTCATTTGAGTTTAGATAAACAGTATTTTCTTGCTGTAAGCGTGGACCTATTTAGGTTTAATACTGCCCTAGGCCATTCAGATGTGTGTGTCCCTGTGACCTACTTGTAGCACCTCCTTTCCCCTTTTGTATATCGCATATGCTATCTCATATGCTAAATTTATGCATGTGTATATATATATGCCTTGCAAAAGTATTTACCCCCCTTGACTTTTTACCTATTTTGTTACATTACAGCCTTAATGTTTTGTTAATCTGAATTCTATGTGATGGATCAGAACAGAATAGTCTAAGATGGTGAAGTGAAATGAGAAAAATAATATACATAAAACTATTTTTTAGAAATAGAAAACAGAAAATTGGCATGTGCGTATGTATTCACCCCCTTTGTTATGAAGCCCATAAAAAGCTCTGGTGCTACCAATTACTTTCAGAAGAAACATAATTAGTGAAATGATGTCCACCCGTGTGCAATCTAAGTGTCACATGATCTGTCATTACATATACACACCTTTTTTGAAAGGCCCCAGAGGCTGCAACACCTAAGCAAGAGGCACCACTAACCAAACACTGCCATGAAGACCAAGGAACTCTTCAAACAAGTAAGGGACACTGTTGTTGAGAAGTACAAGTCAGGGTTAGGTTATAAAAAAATATCAAAATCTTGATGATCACCAGGAGCACCATCAAATCTATCATACCCAAATAGAAAGAATATGGCACAACAGCAAACCTGCCAAGAGACGGCCGCCCACCAAAATTTACGGACCGGGCAAGGAGGGCATTAATCAGAGAGGCAGCACAGAGACCTAAGGTAACCCTGGAGGAGCTGCAGAGTTCCACAGCAGAGACTGGAGTATCTGTACATAGGACGACAATAAGCCGTACGCTCCATAGCGTTTGGCTTTATGGCAGAGTGGCCAGCAAAAAAACAAAAAGACACGTTTTGAGTTTGCGAAAAAGCATGGTGCTCTGGTTTGATGAGACTAAAATTTTACCTTTCTGCCATCAAAGAAAATGCTGTGTCTGCCGCAAACCCAACACATCACACAAGGAACACCATCCCCACAGTGAAACATGGTGGTGGCAGCATCATGCTGTGTGGGATATTTTTCAGCAGTTGGGACTGGGAAACTGGTCAGAGTTGTGGGAAAGATGGATGGTGCTAAATACAGGGATATTCTTGAGCAAAACCTGTACCACCCAGTGCGTGATTTGAGGCTAGGGTGGAGGTTCACCTTCCAGCAGGACAATGACCCCAAACACACTGCTAAAGCAACACTTGAGTGGTTTAAGGGGAAACATATACATGTGTTGGAATGGCCTAGTCAAAGCCCAGACCTCAATCCAATAGAAAATCTGTGGTCAGACTTAAAGATTGCTGTTCACAAGCGCAAACCATCCAACTTGAAGGAGTTGGAGCAGTTTTGCAAGGAGGATTGGCCAAAAATCCCAGTGGTAAGATGTGGCAAGTTCATAGAGACGAATCCAAAGTGACTTGGAGCTGTGATTGCCACAAAAGGTGGCTCTACAAAGTATTGACTTTAGGGGGGTGAATAGTTATGCACATTGACTTTTTCTGTTATTTTGTCCTATTTGTTGTTTTCTTCACAATAAAAAAACAAAAAACATCTTCTAAGTTGCGGGCATGTTCTGTAAATGAAATGATGCAAATCCTCAAACAATCCATGTTAATTCCAGGTTGCAAGGCACTGTATATATAGTATATATATATATTAGTCTTACAGATGGTGGGGTGTCCCTGCCTAAGCCCATGAGGCCCAGGCCTAGGGCAGAACATTTTCAGGGGGCAGCAGGCTGACTGTAGATCTGCAGTATATTGAAATGGGTTTATATATGCACAAAAATGTCTACATACAGTTCCTGCCTAGGCCCACAAGACATTATATTTATATATATATATATATATATATATATATATATATATATTTACTTTCTAAAACCCAGTGAGCAGAGAATTACGGGTAATTCAATGAAAATATACTTCTCATGATTAAAACCATGAATAATTAGATTGGTTAAATTGTGACAATTTGCCCTACGTGAAAGCACTTCAAGACATACTAAATAGAATAAATTTGACATTGTGATTCTATACACCCCAGTGTGAAAAAAAATCACTTCATTTGTTTTATTTAAAAAAGTGTCCCTGACTTCAGACATTGATTTGGATCCCTTAACATATATAAAATCACCAGATATTTGCTAGTTTATTAAAAATATTTGAGAAAAATATTACCCACTAGAAAATAATGGTCTACAATCATCCTCACTCCTGATCAATAATGGAATGGCCTTTTATTGTTCACCTTTAATGCCTTTTCTGTGCCATTTTTGAAATGTGAATATTAAATATTAATACAGTCAGAGCCAATGAGGTCTTGGGCCTTGATGGGGAAAAAGCTTTAAAGCATGTGGTTTATTCAGTCAAAGGTTAAAAGGTCAGATTAATCAGAATCCAATACTAGATATGAAGAGCATCTGTTGTGATTATTATGAGGGCAATTAGATTGTAAGGGGTAGTTTGAGTAGAGAAAAAAATAATGATATAGGCACTTTATTGAACTCCATGTAATATGTTTAGCCTGAAGCTATTTCATAGTAGTAATAATAATCAGGGACAGATTTACATCTGAGGAGCCCCCGAGCCAAAGATTCCTTAGGTGCTCCCCCCACATATTAATCTAAGTATGTATATGTTATCAATTATGTACATAACGGTACATACATGATAGTATGTGTGTATATATATATATATATATTTATATATATATATATATATATATATATATATATATATATATATATATATATATATATATATATATTGCATTTAGTCATATAAAATGAATGTTGTGTGAAGTTATTTACTGCTAATACATAGAAACAAAGACTTGACGGCAGATGAAAGGTCTCCTTATTCTATCTACCTAAAAGGTTGGCTTAATAACATCTCAGGATTGCTTTATGCATATCTTAGGCATGCTCAAATTCCTTAAAGGGACGTGGAAGGTTTCTGGAGTTCACTGGGATTATGATATAGCTATGTATCTCTTTACTTTGTTCTGCCTAAAATCGTATAAATAGTTCTGCATCTTACATTTACCCAACTGTTTTTTCCGCTGTGCAGCTCATGAAGACAGTATATTTGTAAGTACAAGGGTTGCACTGTCTCATAGTAACCAACTAGTGGCAACATTCTGCATTATGCTAATTGAGAGAGGTCACTGACAGGTTAATTTCAAATACTGCACTTCACATTCTCTTTATTCATGAGCTGCAGAGGGCAGACCTAAACAGGTTAAAAAAATATGATTTTAGGCAGAACAAAACAGAGCTTATAAGCACTTCTTATTAAAATAAAGTACATAAAAGTAAATAGACACAGGTATATTATACTCCTAGTGAAATCCAGAAACATTTACCCATTACCAATTAACCCCTTATTGTCCGATAAAGTGAATTAGGTTTCTTATCAAGCAGTGGGGAGCTTGAAGAATGAGATTAGCTCATTGCCACTTAATTGCTATATGCTATATTACATTCAATTGACTTTGCTTAGCTGCTTTTCGAGCAGGAAAGCGCATTATTAATTATATATCTTTAAAATTGAGCAGAGAAAATATGGGACTACAATGTCCCTTTAAAAGAACGTACAAAATAATTGTAATTAAAACATTGTTTGAAACTAATTGGGCTGTTTATCTGCTAGTATTAAGTATGATGCTGTAAGAATATAGCATTTCCAGTCTTCTATATTTTTATATAGTTACAATTCTGTTTACAAGTGTTCTTATTTTAAGAATAATTATATTGTACAGTGTGTTTTTTTCTTTTTAGCACTTTGTACACACTATAATTTACTTGTGTACTTGGCATTTGGCCGGATTCCAACTGGACAATAAAATGCCAGAAACCAGCGTCACATTGAAGAGACCCAAAAGGTCAAAACAGCTGTATGTGAGCACGGATTCTGATTATAACCTGCAGATTCCTGCTGTGCTTTAAAAATGGTGTTGTACAACAGACATGAGGATAAAAGGATCCACGTGAAAGTGGATAACATGAAAAGGTGATGAACTACGAGTAGCTGATTTGCGTATGTTTACCCAGAATCCAGTGCTATGTGATATCTGCGTATGGTCTTAATTGTGTTGTTTAAATCTTTACAATATTTGGTGAATGATAGCTCCTGGGCAACAAATGAAAATTGCTTTACATTTTATTATATTTTAGCAGAAGATAATTATAGTTTAGAGACTTTTTTTGTAGGTGAAGTTTTTAAAATTCTGTAATTCATGTATAATGATCTATCAAATGGTTAAAAAGATGAGAAGATTTCAATCTTTAAAAGAATATGGAAGTTTCCCTGTTTTAAACTTTTTCTAATCTAATACATACTGCTTATATCAGAAACGCACATTACATTAAGTCATTCTATACACATACTGATTTATTTAATTAAAAACAAAAATTTGTTTCCACACCCCTACATAGGCACCTGGAACCTACCAATAAAAACATTGCATTTGGGTACATTTTTAACGCTATACTGATCTTCCAGCAAATAGCAGCTCAGTGCAGAGATCCAGTGCTGTTGTATCAAGGGAAGTTGGAGAGGTGTGTTATGGGAAAAAAGACTACACATCCCATGATGCTTTGCTGCAGACACCGACTTCCCAAACATTGCAACAATGTTATAGCTGCCTGTGGTTGGCCAAAACTTATTTTGAATTTTATGCTAATTTAGCTTGGATATTCAGGGGAATACCTTCTCAATATCAACGGCCAGAAAACTGAAGAAATTTGCAAACGTCAGGGTAAGTTTACTAATGTTTGTCTTGAGATTTTTTTTTCATGCAAAAAATGGTTTGCATACACTACTGATTCTCCTCTTTCAGTTGCATTCGTAATCCAGGAAACTTCTATACACCTTTAATACCAATTTTATTATATTCTTCTAGAATGTAAGATGCACCGGAATTTAAGATGAATTGAGCTTTATGGGATACAAGTATAAAACGGATTTCGATGAAAGTGAAAATGCATTGTGGTCTCATTTGCATGTTCCTGCCTAGTGTCCCAGAGTGCAGTGCAATAATCTATCTCTACTTCTCTAATATTAAAGGGTTAATTGTCAATGGTATTTCTAGTAACAGAGTTGAACTTCTGCATGTGTAGTAAGTGCCTATCTATCTATCCATCTATAATATATATATATATATATATATATATATATATATATATATATATATATATAGTGATGTTAGGATGGGGACACGGTTATTAGACCATTAGAGTGGTCCTTTGATTATAAAAGACAGAGAAGGAAAGGGCTATGGACACATAATTATTTTACTGTGTACTCATCCCTTTAAGAATGACCTAATACTCTTTAGTAGTGTCTTTTTTGTAAACATGGTAAAGTCCAGTGAGCAGCAATTGTTATTATTTCTAAGATATTAACATCAAGCACAATGTAAAATGTTCATATAATTGCTCGTTCTCATTTGTTTTGCCTGTAAGTATAAAATTTGCCAAGAACTGTATGCATCAGTGCTTTTTAAAACTAATCTGAGAATATAAATGTACATGAGCGCTCACAACTTAAACTATTCCAAAGACATTGCTGGAGTAAGTACTGTGAATCCCAGCACTTGTTCTCAAATGATTTTCTCTGCTTCAGTACATAAGGAAGAAATAAAGCTTTGTGTTACCATATGTGATTAAAGCTAAGAGACATGAAGAAATGGAGTAAAACACATTGCTCGGAAATCTGTCCCGCTTAGTAAGGCTGTCGATCAAATGCTGATCATTGTGTTAATGGAGAAACCTTTATCATCCCTAGTTATAGGGACACAGAAATACACATTTTTATCATGCATGTTTTATAATCTGACTTCTATAAAGCTAATAAGTCAATAAAGCTAATAAAGCTGAAGTCCCCATATATTCTCTGCATCATTATTGGATGGACGGCACATTGAAAAGGGGCTCTCCTTTTTAAAATTGCTGCAACACTAACGTATGAACATTTCATGTTAGCAGTTTTAGGCTACTGCCCAGCATTGGCAGAATACATAATAAACTATACCTGGCAGTAATTGGAACCAGCTGTTTAGGATGAGTAAGTAAATACAGTGCAATCTCTATATTCATCAGCCCCTATATTTGTCAAATCCAATATTAGTCACATTTTAGACAAAAAAAAGATCCAATATTAATCCAAAAATCCAATATTATAAAAAAAAAAGTCAGAAATAGACAACATTGGGCTAATTCTTTGCTTCATTGAGTGCACTTGGATTGTTGGGAAAGGGACAAAAAATACATCACTCACTAGACTTGGAGTTACCTGATATTTAATGGAAGGTGACTCCCCTTCTAAGCAATAATTCCTTTGCTCCTCTCCAGCTTCTGCCATCATCGCTCCTCAGTAAAGGTAGAGTTCTGGTTAAGTTCTTACTTATTTATGTAACAGATTTGGGGCTTGGAATGGATTATTCCAATTTACGTAAATTCCTATGGAAAAAAAATATTCCAAATTCATCCGATTCAGTATCAGTCTGTCCCTCAGGAATGGATTAATGATGAGGTTCCACTGTTTAACATTTACATTATTAGCTATATGTTAGTTATATTGTTCTTTTTCATCCATTACACAGTTTATAGAGGCATAATCTCATGGTAAAAATAACTATGGTATGGCATTGGTGGGTTTTTATTATAAACACTAAATGCACTTTGTTGCAAAATAAAACTGGAAATATATATAGACTATAAAGTTTATATCTATGAGATATGAGTGTTATAAGGCTCTTAATTATATAAATAAGATTAAAAATACTAATGGAAAAAAATATTGTTATTCAAACTCAAATTTCTAAAGCAGATGCTTTTAATCAGTGTATTATGTCTCTGTATATCTATGGGGAGGATTTACTAAGCATCTCAAGTACATCTCTAGTTATCCCCTGATTTACTATGTATAATTTCCTATGGAGAAAACCAGCCCTTCTAACATTAGCTCAGGTGAGGGAGTGCTTAGTAAATTCCCCCCAAAGAGTGAGTGTAGAAATCAATAAAATATTACCGGTGTGAGAGTAACAGCATAAACGTCATTATTTATACAGTTTCTTGTAGGGGCTTCTTGGGCTATACAAGCAATAACTAAATATGACAATATCCAAGCAAATACTTGTTTTTGGCTGAGGTGGGAGGTATCTATGAACAAAGACTGAGGCGCTCAATCAGAGAATAAACTCTATGGACATGATAACACACGCTGACAGCAACCTCTTTTAGCCACTTGTGCCCTTTACAGGGAGAAATATCCTGTCGTATATCAGTCTGGTCCCACTCACAAAAGTGATCCAGCCCCAAAATACCAGGCAATTCTACCCTGAACAGGAGAAACAGCAAACCCCAGACATACTTTTTGGCCTTCTTTGGGCCTCGTCAGTGAGGTGTAGCTGATAACTCCCTAAGGCATAGTGAGCAAGGGGTCCACGTCTGGAGTCCCCTATCACCCTTAGGGAGACTAATCCCCAAATGCAATTGCAAAAACAAAGTCAGAAGTGCTCAATCAGAGAAAGAACTAACCTTACAAGATAATCCAATCTGAGAGCAACCTCTTTTGGCTTGCTTATGCCCTTCACAGGGAGAAATATCCTGTAGTATATCAGTCTGGTCTCACTCAAAGAGTGGTCCAGCCCCAAAATACGAGGCAATTCTCCCTGAACAGGAGGTGACTATGCATGCACAGGAATCTGCTATTTGTAAAGTGGGAATGTGGCAGTAAAAACTACCAATGCTTTCAGTCTGACTAATATAACTCTTTAATTTACAAAAAACACATGCTCGTGAGAAAAAAGTAAATAAGAAAATGGAACAAAGTAATATATAATAATTACATAAAAATTAAAGAAAAATGTAAAGGTTGTATTAATTTGTATTTATTTATCCTGCTTTCTTAAACATGTTACACATTAACAGGTTTAGTTATAGAATACCATATAGAAAACATTGGCCACAGTGATCCTTTAATATAAAATAGCTCCAAGCTCATGTAATATTGGAGAGAAGATTTACTGTTTGAGATCCAGTGTTGTATAATGAAGCTGGTCTAGGAACAGCAAACAGACTGAGTAAGGCCATCTGTCCCCTGACCTACAAGAGACATTACAAATGCATAAAAACCAAGTCAGGAACATTATGTCCACAGACCACTCAATATTTTAAGATTTCCAATCTAAAGTGATCAAGTAGTCACAGGCTTTTGTGTATGTATACCCACCCCAGGCATATTATAAATACATAATATGGCCATAAATAAATATAATTCAGTAGTGACCACTATATTGTACGAAAGATCTCGTTTTTTTTTAAATTGCCTCTAAAATCGTCCAGCGGTAATATGTGTATAAAGATTCAGCCTTTTACATTTTCACGCTTGTTACATATTTGAGTCGAATGTTGTACCTGCCCCTTGGCTATTGTACTTGGTGGAAAATGTAGTAGCTTTTGGAGTAATCAGTTATTCAACGAAATATGAAAAATATCCATGGAAAGAAATGAGATTGCCACAAAACATAATTCAGGTGTTTTTGAGAAATAGAAATATTTATATATTTTAGATTGATGTTAATGTATTGATGACAGTTTATATAATTGAATATTTTGATATAGAGTTTAGAAAAGTAGCACAAGGTATAATTTGTTTAAATTCTGTACTGTAATGATATTTAGTAACTTAATACCTATATAATAGTATTGCAAATGTATGGTTGGAAGGGAATTGCAGCAAATTCAATAATAATTATATTGCAATAGCTCTTAAAAGCCAACAGCCTTATTAAATTGCAATTCAGCCAATTGAATAGGGCTCTATATAAGCACACATTTTTTTTTACAGAAGTTTTTAGTTAGCGAACGTCTATCCAAATGCAAGGTCTTCATTAACTAAAAACTTCTGTAAAGAAAAAAGGTTATGTGCTTATATAGAGCCCTATTCAATTGGCCGGATTGTGATTTAATAAGGCTGTAAATCTTTATGGTTGTTAAGTAAAAACTTAGATTTGATTGCAACATGCACATTTACAGCCTTATTAAATTGCAATTCGGTCAATTGAACAGGGCTCTATATAAGCGCAGAGCATATCTTTTTTACAGAAGTTTTTATTTAGTAAAGACCTTGCTTTTGGACAGAAGTTTACTAACTAAAAAAATATGGTTTGTGCTTATATAGAGCCCTATTCAATTAGCCAAATCACAATTTACTGTATATACTGGAGTATAAACTGACCAGAGTATAAGCCGAGGCACCTAATTTTACCACAAAAAACTGTGAAAACGTATTGACTCGAGTATAAGCCTAGGGTGCAAAACAGGGTCCTTCACCCCTGATCATCCTCCTCCTCCCTCACCCCATTATCATCCTCCTCCTTCCCCCCATATCATCCTTCTCCTTCTCCCCTTTATCACCCTCATCCTTCCCCCCTTATCCTCCTCCCCCTTATCATCCTCCTCCTTCCCCTTCTTTATTATTCACCTCCCCCCATCATCCTCCTCCTCCTTCTCCTCCCCCCCCCCTATTGCATCATCTTCTTTCCCCCATAACCGGCATATGCTAATGACGTGACATGCATGTGACGTCAAATTATTAGCATATGCCGGTACGGAAGACGAGCTGCAGCGTCAGGATCGGCATCAGATCATCAGAGCATAGTTGCAAGTAAGGAGAGAGGGGGATAGGGATTGGAAAGGGTGCAGTTTATGGAGGAAAGAAGATGATCATAAGGAGGGGGGGGAGAGAAGGAGGAGGATGATGATAAGGAGGGGGGAAGGAGGAGGATGATGATAAGGGGGGGATGATAAGGGAGGAGAAGGAGGATGATAAGGGGGGAGGAGGATGATAAGGGGAGGGAAGGAGGAGGATTTTTTTTCCACTCGAGTATAAGCCGGGGGGGGGGGGGGGACTTTTTCAGCATATAAAAATGTGTTGAAAAAGACGGCTTATACTCGAGTATATACAGTAATACATTTATTTAACTGCCAACTAATTCCTGACAACATAGACTTACTGTATGTCTATCAGAGTGATGTTACTTAAAGGACCACTGTAACTTGGGAAAACATTCATGCATATGGAAACATACACGGTTGAAATATTATGTTTTAAATATTGTAACATTATTTTTGTGCATGAAAAGAAGTGATCAACAGTCCAACAAGGTACATGTTAATCTGAAGCAGAAGTTTACTGGGTTTATAAAGACATTGACCAACTGTTCAATAGCTGCACAATTTATTTAGGAAGATTGATTCTCACAAGTATTGCAAGCAAAACACTCAATACCCCATGCACAGGTCCTGATAGGATGGCCACAATATTAAACAATTTGTCAATCTGAAAAACCAAGAAACATAATTTGCCTTTACATGTTAGGTAACTATATCCATTTTTCTAATTTTCGAACAATTTTGTTTCAATGCATAAACATCTATTGTAATTTTAAACACATGCGAGAAAAAGTTTTAAATAACACAGTGAAAAGATCTTTCTAGCCTCTAAGAAAATATATAATATTGCAAGGTTATATGGCATTTCATTTGGCTAAATTCACTAAGGTTTGCAGTGAAGAGCAACAATGGGCCATCTGCTTATCTTGACTCTTCATAGTAGCCCCTTGATGTTATTCATTAAGATTACATAATTTAATGAAGTTTAAGATTCTTACACTAACCCTCACCCATTTCTTACTTTGCCTTTATAGTGATTAGAAGCGAGCAAGGATCACAACTTCATACTCGGGAGCAGCGTATAATTAATTACATTGATAAAACACAACTTTCAATTTGCACTACATTGTAATAAAAATATTGTTGTTATCTGCCAGCTGATTTCTATTTTGATAGGTGCCAGTTAGAAACATTTTACTTCACCATCTGTATTAAAATAGAAATCAGCAATTGAATGGACTTTATAACACAGTAATAGACATTCGCTACATTTTTATTATAACCCACATGGACTGTACAGTTGAAAAAGTGGGTTATTGTTCTAGAAATATGCATTTTTTCATCTTTCCGATCGCACAATTGAATAACTGCTTCACAGTGGAAATAGGGAAAACAATTATTTTTGAATATTTTCATGGTAGCTGATAACTCCACCCATAAAATCTGGTGACTTAAGACCTAACATGGTTTGTGATGGGATATAGGTTTATAGAAAATATAGGTTAAAAAATGCTATAAATACTGCAAAGTGTCAGCAACACCATTTTTTGCTGAATCATAATCCTTTCAAAATCTTTTCAAATTTTAGCCATTGACTAAAATGTTTGAACCATTTATATAATTATATTTTGTTATCTGGACAGAATACTTGGATAATATCAAATGTGTTTGGAAATATGCCATCCAATGAGAAGCAGCTGCAAGGATGTCAGTTACATCAGCTGTGACTTAAAGGGATATGCAACGTTTCTGGATTTTATATCTAACACATCTATGTATTAATTTGCTTGTATGTTCTTTGTTTTAGTAAGAGGCAATTAAAAGCTCTATTTTTACTGCCCGAAATCAAACAAACAGTCCCTGTATGGGTCTGCCTACTGCAGCGTATGTAGATGCAGACTATGTAGGGTTTGATGTGCAGTGTACTGTTGTAGACTATCAGGAACCACATCTCAGGAAGCTTGCTGCTGAGACGGACCCTGATAGGGTCGGACACTGCACACCCATACCTACAGTGTCTGCATATGCTGCAAAGGGCAGGCAAATACAGGTACTATTTGTTGGATTTTAGGCAGTAAAAATAGAACTTTAAATGCTTCTTAACAAAACAAAGTACATACAAGTAAATTAAGGCAAAGGTATATTACATGTCTAGTAACACTCAGAAACCTTCCGTATCTCTTTAAAGGGACCTAGAACACATTTTTTGTGCATTAAACATCACCAAAGTTGTGTTTTGAATGGCAAAGATGAATTAAAACCTGATTAAACTTAATTGAAAATAACAGGAAGTGCAAATAGCATATGTAGGTTTAATTGGCAGACAAATATGACTCGTACATCTGTATCACTGCTCATTGGCTGACAGGGGCAAGTCCCCAGATCAGTTAAACAATTTCTTTGTTTTGAGAGTTATTATTTGAAAAAAGAAAACACACAGTGGTACATTATTAAATACCCTCGTTCAGATGCAACAAAGAAAACAATGTTCCTTTAAAGCTAATGCAGAGAGAAGCTAAATGACGACAAAAAAATCAATTGACTTTCATTTCTGAGTGATAGGCTTAATTTTAAAGAGAAGATGTATTTATCTAAATGATAGTAATTTTATGTCTTAATGACCCTATATCATCTTACAAAACACTCTATATCCAGTAGCATGCATTCAAGGGGGCTGAATGGTCCCTATAATGTATTATTTAAAATTACCCAAGTTGATTTAAGAGACCTTTATAAATACATACTTTTGGTTGCCTTAAACATGACAATATACTGTCGCCTACACGTGGATAATGTATATATACAAGGTTGAAAACAGGATATCAAGCTCCCATGTTTAATAGTCTGTTTCCTTAGCTCCAAGTTTGTCACAAACAGCTCACATACAATCTGTTTTACAGCCTCAACTAGAGAACTTCTGCAGTTTTCCCCCAGAAAGCCCATAAACAGCAAAATTGTTATATTCTGGAATTTATATTATTTTTGTAGTGGAAAAGCTCACAAAAGGCAATAAAGCAGAGACTTTCAAACGCCTCCGGGGTATAAGTCCACACAGGAAAGCATTTGCAGGAAAAAAAAAAAGTTGTCCTAGTGCAAAAGGTCAGGATATGAAGGGTAAGTGAGGTAGAACCTCAAAACCTGTAGGAGTTTGGGCTATTCCGAAAGTGATGGCAGTGAAATGTAGTTTAGTAAGTAAATTATAGGGAGATTGAATGTCAGATATTGTATCATGCATTTAAAGCATTAAATGAATATTGTGCATGAAAAGCAAACGTAAATACCTTACTATAAACCCAGGTACAAAAGCAGCTGTTGAAAATCTGAGGATTTCCCTCTGACCAAGTTCATTTTGGCTGCTGCCGCTAATAAAAGGCTGCTCATTTTATTAAGATTTATACAGGAATTCAGAAATCTAGGAGTAGTAAAATATGAATAGAACTCAGCTGGTGCAGTCAGTGATTTGCTGAACCTGACACACCCTAATTTGTATTTATCAAAAGGAAGTCCTTAGAAGATCATACAATAGTTTTGCTTAGAGATTAAAAGTAAATGTAATAACCTTTACATTGCACACAATCAAGCAATTACACATTTTTTGTTTAAGGGCTACCATGTAGGGTATCTTAGGCACTTCCTGATTTCTTGTTTTGTTTCTATTCAGCAATTAAGGGAGGAATATTTGTTGTCTTATTGATGACTAATAGTCAAACTTCACTAGTCACTTATGAATTGCTCACCACCAAGTCAATGGGTCACTCTATTCTAATTTTTCTTTGTCTCTCTGCTGCCTTTGACACAGTTGACCACCCTCTTCTTATCCAAATTCTCATCTCTCTTGGCATCCGTGACAGTGCTGGTTCACATCATACCTAGAAGATCGAACATTTAGTGTCTTCTTCTCTGGCACCTCTTATTCGCCTCGCTCTCTGACTGTTGGCTTAACCCAAGTTTCAGTCCTCAGTCTCCTCCTCTTCTCCTTCTATACATCCACCCTTGTTACCCTTATAAAATCTTTTCGATTTGTGTATCATCTATATTGCCCGTGGCATACAAATCTACCTCTCAGCCCACCAGATCTATCCCCCTATCTTCCAGCACGAATGTCCAACTGCCTCTCAAGAATATCTTCCTGGATGTCTGCCCGTCAACTCAAAGTCAACATGTCAGAGACTAAACTGCTAATATTTCCACTTCACAGATATCTCTCACTGTTAGCAATGCCATCATCACTGCCACCTACCCGGCCCATATTCTTTAGGTTCTGCTGGACCCTGCTCTCTTTTTCTTTCCACACATACAATCAATCATAGAATCTTGTCATTTTCACCTAAAAAACAATCCTATACAAGACACAACTAGAATTCTAATCCATTTTATCATCATATCTTGCCTCGACTACTGCAACTTGCTCATTGTTGGCCTCCCCATCACCCACCTTTCTCCATCCATATCCATAATGAATGCCTCCACCAGACTCATCTAGCATAATCAACTCTCAATGTCTAAAGCACCTCTCTGTCAGCCACTCCACTGACTTCAACTTAGCTTCCAGTATTAAATGTAAAATCATGACGCTAACATATAAAGCCCTCAACAACAGTGCACCCCCTTATCTCCCTGCTCTCGTCTCAAAATACTCCCCCACCTGCCCTCTTTGGTCTGCCCTTGATCTTCTTCTTTCCTTCTCTCTTGTCACATCCTCTCACTCTCGCCTTCAGGACTTCTCTTGTGCTGCCCCTACTCTTTGGAACTCCTTGCGTTGCTCCACTAAACTACCCCCAGCCTCAAAACCTTCAAAACCTCACTAAAAAGCATCTGTTTAAAGAAGCATATCACCTTCAGCCTTAATGTGCACATTGTATCTATCACCCTCCTTTTTCACACACAAAAGCTTTATTTTGTAAATCCTGTTAGGTGTTTTAGGGAAAACACTGTTTATGTTTCATTTTAAGCTCAAAAACAGGTTTGTCCATTATTTTGCAAGGTGTTAAAATTGTTTTTGCCTTACTAGTTTTTTCTTACTGTCACAATCTGCTTCTTCAAGTGGGCTTGGGATGAACCTAGTTCAAACCTACCCCACCAAAATCATGTGGTTCTTCTCTCTGGCACCGAAGGTGGCTTTTGAAGAGGGCAAGGCTCAAAGGTACAGGCAGAGAATACTGGATACAGGTTACTAGTGGCCTAAGGCAAGACCACTCCCCAATTCAGGATACAAAACACAGAAATAGTCTCACACCTTGGATATGTGAAAACTATAACTGAACCTTTATTTAATTATCAAAACAACATATTTATACTCTCCTATACCAAACTCATGTGTATCTTTGTGTATGTGTGTGATGAAACACATCTGCCTGGTTGCCTTGGTTGCTTTAACAATTGAGATAACACTCATCAGATAAATAAACGATAAGCCAGGTGGCCATGGTTAGCTAGGGCAGAAAACCTTGATGTAAAGCTCAAGTGTTTACTCAGAACTGCTAAGGAGCAGTTATCTGCCTTGACTCCCTTCTGTGCAGAGCATTTTTACCATTTACACATATGTTCTATATCACATTTTCCCTCTTATAATATCTTATAACTAGGATACATAATAACCATGTACAGGCAACATATAATCACACACAATAATACATAATCCCAATGAAACAATGTCATGCTCCCTTGGCCATATCCATAATTACTGGCAATATCAGTCCTTAAACAATGTAATCATGACAATTTCTTCCCCTTTCCTTTTTAGTATAGCATGGGAAGTTTATCCTGTCGGATAACTTTCCATCTATACAGGTGGTTACTGGTCCTCTTCACGTGACAGTCCATCCATGTGATAGCCTCAGTGGCTCTCTGGGCACCCTGCCTCCCCTGTCCAGGACCAATGATCACTCCTTCCCAGTGGCCTAGTGAACTTCCCAAGCTCCTGGGAAGACTTATAAGACCACTGCCCTGGAGGACCCTTCAAGGTAGTCCAGGGAACACAGTACATCTAGGCTAGTAAGTCCAGCAAAAACTTGGGAGGATCCTTACCCAGCAAATCTCTCTCCTTCCAGGCTAGGGAGGCCTCCTGTCCTGCTGATTCTGGATCAGTACTCGGGCCAATGGGTAAAATTGAGAAGTCACAATCTGGATCCCCATATACAATGTCCCAAAGTGCCTCTCCCAGCCCCAAAGAAAAACAGGACCCCACAGGAGGTATCCCAACAGGTCCCACCCAAACAGCATATTGCTCTTCCAGGGCAACCTCCTCACATACCAGTTCTTCCAGGCAATCCATTAGCTCGTGATCTGGTCATAGTCCCAGGAAAGCCATCCATTTGTCTATAAGACCCATTCCTCTACAGTCCTTTCCAGTCACCAGGAAATTATCTGTCTCTACTGTGGATAGGCATTTCGCCTCCACAGGAGCTGAGATAGGGCCATTGCTTACCCCTCTCCACTTCTCCTGTACTTCCTGTATGATCTGTAACCAGAGTTCCCTCTGCTGATCCTTGGTTGAATCTTCAGGCATTATCTCTATCCATCTTTGGTACAATCTGGATACTTCCTCCACCTCTGCTGCAGACATCTCTTCATATGCTGCCATCCTTCTGTGTTTTCTACAGAGATCCCAGCACTGCCACCAATGTCCCAATCTGCTTCTTCAAGGGGGCTTGATATGAACCTAGTTCAAACCTACCCCAGCAGAATCATGTGGGTCTTATTCTCCCTGGCATAGAAGGTGGCTTTTGAAGAGGGCAATGCCCAAAGGTACAGGCAGAGAATACTGGATACAGGTTACTAGTGGCCAATGGCAAAACCACTCCCCACAGACAACATATAATCACACACAATAATAAATAATCCCAATGTAACAATGTCATGCTCCCTTGGCCATATCCATAATTACTGGCAATATTAGTCCTTAAACAATGTAATCATGACAAAACAATGTAATCATGACACTTGTGTAGTGCTACAGAATATGTTGGCGCTGTACAAATAAAGTATATTAATAAAGAATAATAAAAACTTAAATTCCCAAATCCTGCATTCCTTGCTAGCTACCCTATGATTTATTACTTTTTTAAATTTGCATTGATGGAGCTGCCTTATGTCCTTCTACCCTTCTCCTGTTTCTCAGGGAGTATCAGTTTGTGAGGTGGGCAGCTACCAAAATGTTAATATCCATATTGCAGTATTTAAAGCATAAAGCCTTTGCAATCTATTCCTACTGATCTACATGATCATGTGGTGCAGGAGCCAGTTAAATGCAGAGCTGAGCAGGAGAAAACTATAAATATTGCACTTATTCAAAACGTAGTGATAACTGAGCTAACAGGGCCTTTGTTATTCTAGATGCAACATATACTTTTAAAGGGCCATGCCTTTTACCATTACCAGTACAGTGTTAAAACAGTGGTAAATGCAAAAGAAAGCAAAATGTATGGAGTCCAACTATATCATGGGAGTTATGACAAGGAATAGCAGCAATAGAATCATGTACTGTCATTCTTCCATGCACAAGCACCAACAAGTGATTTATGGTTTTAATATGTGTATTAAATGTATGTTTTATTGAAGTACCATATCAAGTCTACATACTGGCAGCCATTAGCTGTCACATGCTGACATGGACTTTAAGTGTCAGTGTTTTTTGCCATCTCATCACTAAATCTCGAAAACACAAATATATTTTTATTTAGGAAGTCATAAAGTTAGACCCCGCACCTACTATAAAATGAATATGTCAGTTATACAGTAACAGTAGCTGCTCTGCTTTTCATTTGCATATCTCAATTTATCTTGTTTTATTTCCACTTCCTGGACATTCCTGAGTAGTTCCAACCATATTCGCCCACTCCCCACTACAACATCACTCATTTCTGATGCAACAACTGAGATATAAAATTCTGCATTTCAGTTCCAGAGATGCTAACTCTATATTTCTTCAAGAAGCAAGGGATAAGTGCTCGACTGAATAGTAGTGATCTATTTTTGTAGTAACTAACACTGTTAAGCAACTAATACCTTAGACTAGAGGTGGATAACATGGTTCTATGAAGGCCTTCAACAGTCCAGGATTTCACTCTCTCCTTGCATGAGCACAGGAGAAGAAATCAAGATTACTGCAAGTGACTAATTAAGCGGAGGGAACCTAAATACACAAGCAGAGTGATGTAGAGATCCCAGACTGTTGGTGGCCTTTGTAGGACTGCGCTGTACACCACTACTCAGAGAACAGTCTATATTAAATCATGAGAGAAACAACTGTATAGTGTATACTATAGATACCAAAGTAGTTTTATACACTAATCAAAAACAGCAGTTCCCAAACCTCTAATCAAGACTCACCAGACAGGACATTATTTCGGTTTAACACTGTTAAAATACAGAAGAGGCAATTAGAGTCTGTTGAACCCTGATTACTACTCCTGTATTCTCATAGGGAGCCCTAAATTATGGTGTGTCTGGTGGGTCTTGATGAGAGGTTTGGGAACCACTGATCTAGAACACTTTAAAAAAAAAAAAATATATATATATATATATATATATATATGTCACAATCTGCTTCATTGAGGGGGCTTGATATGAACCCAGTTCAAACCTACCCCAGCAAAATCATGTAGTTCCTGTTCTCTGTGGCACAAAAGATGGCTTCTGAAGAAGTACAGGCAGAGAATACGGCATACAGGTTACTAGTGGCCTCCTGCAAGACCACTCCCCAAGTGAGGATGTAAAACACAGAAATAGTCTCACACCTTTAATATGTGAAACCAGAACTGAACCTTTATTGAATGTTCAAAACAACATATTTATACTCTCCAATACCACATCCTTGTGTACATTTGTGTATGTGTGATGTCAGACCATCTGGCTTGCAACCTTGGGCTATCAAAGCTCTTGAGATCAAATTCACCAGATATCTATAGTTGGCTAGTGAAAAAAAACTTTGTGTTAAACTCAAGTGTTTGCTTAGGACTACTTGAAGTACATACATCTGTCTTGACCCAAGGTCTGTATGTGTGAGTGTGCAATGATCTGCAGCTAACTTCTATGCAGAGCATTTTAACCAATTCCACATATGTTCTATATAACATTTTCCCTTGTGTAATATATTATAACTAGGATACATAATAACCATGTACATGCAACATATAACCACACAATAACACATAATCCCAATGCAACAATGTCATGCTCCCTTGGCCATATTCATAATGTGTGAATATGTGTTTTAATTTACTGTCAATATGAGTCCTTAACCAAATAAATCCTGACAATATATATAGGATTTAAATGGGGAGTTTAGGAGAAACTTCACATTTTTGCATTATGTAAAAAATTATATTAGCAGTTATGTAAGTCAAGAACACAAGCACATTTTAAGATAATATCTAATTTTTATCTACTGGTGTAACAAGGCTGGCATGCTCGCTATTCTTCCTGTCAGTATAAAAGGGAGCAAGTACAGAGGACAGAAAGCAGGATTTGTCCTCTGTAGTATGATTGTCTGATTCTGGGCAAATGCCAGGGAGGGGGAGGTATCAAATATTAAAAGTGGAAAACATTCACCTATGAGATAACACTTATTAAAGATATACAGCCATTAAACACACACTACTGTACTTCGAAAGCATGGGAAGGCATGGAGAGACATTAGAATTAATTACAGAAGAGTCTCAAACCCACAAATATGCAATTAAAAAATTATTATTTTTAACTGTTATTTCTGAGTAATATTGATCCTGGGGCTCAAGGGGTTAATACATATCATAAAATCCACATGGGCTAAAACAGATGATCTAATGCATTTTATAGATTGCTTATTGGCACTAATTAATTTGTAGCCTCCGATTGTCGATTATGTGTAACATCCATGTTTTATTGATGATGGTCTCATTTACTATTGGCTGTTTCTAAGAAGAAAATTATGGGCTTGCTTAAATATTGTCAGATCTTATTATCACGCCCCCCTGAAATCTTACTTAAAAAGGCAGGGTTTACGAGTTCAGCCTTGCAGTCGGAATTGCGAGCTGGAGTCAATAGAATATATCTAAACATTTAGAGAAAAAAACACCCGCAGCCAAATTTGTGAGTTTGGGGCATTAGCGAGCAGCTAATAGAATAGGGCCCAAAGTGACTAACTTTCTAAAAAAGAAAACATTACATGTAAAATGTAAAAGAATAAATCTATTCACGGAAAGTTCTAAACATTTTTAAAATGCTTTGTTTCACAGTATCACTGAAGACTTTTTAATAAATTAAAAAGTGTGTCTCCAAATAATAAAGGACAATAACGATCCAACAATGTGAGAAAACTCATTGTGCAACATCAGCATACATAACTTTTACATGCAGTGGAATTTTAAAAAAAAAACATGACATTTGCACTTTCCCCCCTCAACTTGAATATGCTGCTGCTCCTAGTTAAATAAAAAAAGCCTTCACTCTCCAGCAATGGTTTGATTTAAAAATGCATGGTTTTAGCATCATCTTTTGTTAGCAAATGTGCTACACTGAGAATTAAATTAATAACCAGGCGCCACGTCATCCATCTAAACTGTGACATTACCTCATCACATACAACCTGACATACCATGTTGATGCATGATGCTTGTACATATATGAAAGTCTTCACTGCACAAAATATAGATTTTGCTACAATTATACTTCCTTTCCCTTAAACCATGTGAAAATTGTGTGTATGAGAGGGGTGATTACATTACTGCAGAAGCAGGTTTGCACAAAGATGCAAGCTGCCGGCTTATGGAATTGAGTGTGGACAATGGAATATGTCAAACTGAAGGGTTTAACAAATCTCCTCCTCTCTTCATACTTTCTAGATTCTTCCCTCCACTAATATGATAAACACATACAGGCTCCATCATCTACAGAAACAGAGTCTCAAGGAAATTAAAAGTTTCTCTAAAAATAGTTTAGAAGAGGTTGCTATTGCTTGATTACATGGCTCCCGTAGGATCTCCTGCAAGACTGACTTGTAGCTAAGGGAGATCTTAAAAAATAATTTACTGAGCTATTACATGGCATCTCTAAGGCAGCTCACATAAGAACTTACTGATACTTAGCCTGGGAATTTGTCACGTGAGGGAAATAACTTATGAGACTTGCAAGAGTCCTTATGTGATACCTGCGCAACTTAGGGGTTGAGTCTATGAGTTAGAGCTGAGGACCTGCAGTATTTCCAGTAGCAATTCCAGTAAAGTGATCAAATGTCAGTAAATGTTGCAACATTGAGTTTAAATAAGCTTGTGTTTCCTCTCCATTACTGACTGTGCCTTGCTACTTAAGCTAACCCACAGGTCCAAAGAGTGCTGTTTGCAAGGAATGTAGAAGAATTTCCTTTTTTTACATAAATTCTACCCGTAACTTTACCGCTTAATTATTCATATAGTCTCCATACTGAAGGGCAGGATGCCTATCATGATGGCTTGTTGGCCTAGTGGCCACAGACCTGCCCAAGACCCTACAAATTGAGCACATGCACTACCATTGATACAACACATATTCACCAAAGATACACTTCTACACACTGATAAGGCCTAGATCACATATTGCTTCTGGAGCTCAGCTGCAGTGTATATGGTATATATCCTAAAACAATGTAGAGGAAGACCAGGAATTAATAATCACTGTGCCCTGAAAACAAAACAAAATGTGGGATGTGACGGCCATACCGTTACAATTAGCTAAATACATAGTTTAACATAAGTCTTAGGTCAAACGATGGATACATCTGCAAAATGACAATCTCCATCATGTCAGTCTCCATGACATTTTAAATGGACATGCAATTTTGCCTGCTTGTAATATGACATATCTACCTAGTAAATCTTTGCATATTTAAAAATCATATTCTTCACAAATGCTTAAGAGCTGTTTTGGACTCGCTTAGACCTTCAGAATTGTCCCTATAAAGTTATGCCATCAGTAAATCAAGCACACAGTGTTTCAGTCAACGATTGGCTAGTACACCTAGCAAAAATGCATGACCTACAGAGGACAGATCTCTGTTGGGACTCTTTGAAAGGTTGCAGTGATATAATAATATGATATTCAAATGCTCAAAGAGGAGGACTTTGAATATATGTTTAATATTGAGGATGACAAACCTGAACCACACTGGACCCAACAGCCATACCCATCCCCCAGATCAGGTCCCCACTTACCTATACAGAGCCGTTGTCTTGGGCCCTGCCACCACCAGCACAGCACGTATGGCGATGCAACAATCACAACTGACATGACATATGGACACACCACCGTCTCCAAGTCCACCATCACCAGCATCTTACAGCCGGGTGTCAGTGTTAAATTGTGGGTATTTATAATTGACATACTGATTGATGTTTGATGTTATTCTTTAGTGCTGTTATATATGGCTGGATTACCCATTAGAAATTCTTTGTTTGGGCTCTAAGATGTGTAGGCTTTGATTTTATTAAATTAGAGTCCTGAAAAATACTTCTTTAGGCTATATTTTTCTCCCACTACTGGGACATTTGGAGCTTCTTAAATGTCTCGTAAATGTTCTCATAAGGGTTGCGGGAGGTTGAGTTCACATGTAAGGATTTGTTTTGCTGCAATCTCGATCACTTAAGATCGTAAGAAGGCTCTCATGGGAACGATTGCAATTTAGGGTAAAATCTCTAGCCGAGCAGGGAACGTCATACATAGTAATCACTCATAAGGGTTTGTGTCACAATCTGCTAATTAAATTGGACTTGGTAAGAACCTGGTTCAAACCTATATACCATAATCATGCGGTCCTTGTACACCTCTAATAGCAGAAGATGGACCAAACACAGGAACCACGCCCAGGAGATTGCTTCCACAGATATCAGGAACACCATATAATCCCTTAGAATGAGGATTAATTCACACACTGACACTCACACCTTGCTTTTGTAAGTATAGACACAACTGACAACTAATTGTCACATTTTATAAAAAATTTCTGGCACACAGGCTGGTCAACAATTCCTATAGTATGAAACATAATACCTAAACCAACATACATACAGTATAACAGTGTAATCATATTTTAACCATAAGCACTAAGAAATACATAACCATAATAATAGAAACAGGGTAAAACAGTCCAGTCAGGCCCTGGGCATGACCGTTTGCTACAAGAGTAATATAATAGCTATGTAGCTCCCCACAAGTAACATTTACTTGTAAGATTTCTTGCAATTGAGCCCTTAGCTTATTACACACTTCACAAACATATGGCGCCCAATTCAATTGAGCAATTGTAACTTACAGTAGCCAGTAATGGAGGCCGTAAGTTATTTTGCTATTCAATTGGCGTCTTTTTGCGGGCTACAAATGGGTTTATGGGTTACGGCCTTGAAATCCTTGCGATTGTTACAACCGTAACTTACACCCCATCTAAGCCATTGATCTTTCACGTTCGTAAGATCACAAATTGCTATTCAATTGCTACAATTTCTCAAACCCGCAAATATTTTCACACACGTAAATGGCAAATGTAGGATCAAATCCTTCTTAAGTGTCTTTTTGTATTTTTGTATTTTGCGGATTTGCAAGTCCAATCACTTATCGGACACCCAAACACTAATTGATTGACATGTAACCTCCATGTTTTACTGAACTAATGATGAGGGTCTCGTTCTCTTTTGGCTGTTTCTAAATGGGTAGTTGCGGCCTTGCTTAATTGATCATGTTCCAACACCGGAATTATAGCAGAGTTCAAGAGTCTGATTAAATTAAATCTCTTCAATAGCATGTCGCGGTAAACAGGCCGTAGGTCTGTGGGCTTGAACTCTGCTACAATTCCGGTGGTATTCAATTGCAAGTTAGGGGCCGAAAGCCCAAACCGTAAACCATGCACTCGTATGTAGCATTTCAGGGCGGGAACATGATCAGTTAATCAAGGCTGTAACTACCCATTTAGAAACAGCCAATAGAAAATTAGACAATCGTCATTAGGTCAGTAAAACAGGAAGGTTACAAGTCAATCAATTAGCGTTTGGGGGTCCCATTTGCGATCGGACTCACAAAACAAAATTAAACATAAAAAATAAAAATGTTATTAGGGATTTGCGAGCTTGAGACTGTTGTGCATTTAATTCTAATGTCTTTCATTGCTTTCCCCGTCATTTACAGTGCAGTATTGTTTTTTTATTTGCATTTGCAGTGCTATGGACAGGGGTTAAACCCCCTTGCGAGTCATATCTGGTACTTGTAGGATTTTCTCCTACCTTGGCCATTTACAGGTGTGATAACATTTGCGAGCTTGGGGTATTGTAGCAATTGAATAGTGATTTGCGATTTTCTGAACTCTTGCAGACGTGAAAAAGCAAAGGCTTTGATGGGCTGTAAGTTCCGGTTGGAACAACCGCAAGGATTTCAACCCATTTGTAGACCGCAAAAAGCCGCCAATTGAATAGCAAATTAACTTACGGCCTCCATTACGGGCTACCGTACGTTATAATTGCTCAATTGAATCGGGCTCCAAACCCACAGCAAGCCCGCAGACATACGGCATGTATACCATAAGATGCAGGTTTCTAATTGAATCGGGTTTATGGTGTTCATCAACAATCAGCATAACACATATTTATCTCCCCTTGTAGCAGTGTATTGCCTTGATCATTGTTATCATGCATAGGCCACCTCCGGGATCACACCCCAGCCTTACCTTCTAGATTGTAAGCTCATCTACTCTGTGGAGCCATATTGTCTTCTGCTCAATTGTATTTAATTTGTATTTCTACATACCTTAGAATTTGTTTTCATATTTGCCAATTTCTTTTACTCTACTTCATTGTACTTTTGTAAATAGCGCTACGGAAAACGCTGATAAATAAATAAATAAAGAGTAATAATAATACAATTAAATAGTGCATTTATTGAAGGGTGCCAGGTATACCAAAAATCTGTGGTGACCACCAAGGAGAGGAAGTGAGGAAGAGTTAGCTGTGATATCAAGACTAAGTTATCACTGATTGTTTGTTGACCTATCATAATCGTGTACCTAGCACTATGCTTTGTTGGCCTATGCATAAACATATCACAGCATTTAAAATAAGTCTAAAGGTATTTTTTTATTTTATACAAATGTTTTAACTTGGTGACTTAAATAATTATCCTCTTCAATGTAATTATATAATTTACATTTCACTCCCCAGAATCCTTCAAAGTAGCAGATTCTCACCTAATGGAACCTGGCCCTTTCTTCCTTTTCTCTCTCATGCATGGTGCCATGTTTCACAGCTGTAACCTAAACTAGCACTTATAGGGAGGAGCGTCACAATATTGGCATCCCACTTTCTGCTTGCTAACAAATACACAACCTACAGCATAAAATGTATATAATTCCCCTGGCAGCAGTGTATTGCGTTGATATCATGCATATGTCACCTCCTATCTCACACCCCAAACTTACCTTCTAGATTGTACGCTCTATGTAGTAGGGACATCAACTCTGTGGAACCATATTGTCTACTGCTCTATTGTATTAAATTGGTATTTGTACATATTTTAGACTCTGTTATTTGTCGATTTCCCTCACTCTACTTTATGGTACTTTTGTAAATAGCACTACAGAAAATGCTGACGCTTTATAAATAAAGGGTATTTATAATAAGGAGAGAATCAGTTAGGATTTTTTGAAGTGAAGTGTAAATTTTATATGGCAATCGCATAGAGAAGGATGAATTAAGTCACATACTTAAAATCTTTATATAAAACAAAACCATTGAGCTTAAATGGTCCATTTAATATAGTTCTTTTTGGGGATGGGGATAGTAATGGGTACATTTTATTTTAGGCTAGAATACAACGTTTACACATGTTCTTATAGAAAAATGGATACCATATGATTCCATCTCCAGCACAAAAGTATTATACATAATGTATCTTAGTGAATAATTCTTCTAGTTAGATAATCTTCTGAACCCTTTTTATTGCCAAAAATGTAATGACTCCCCACCCGTCTCCCACCATAACATTTGCCATAATGAATTCACTAGTTTTATATAAACCACACCACATTTTTCCAGTTATCTAATCACAATGAACAGTCTTCCAAATTTAATAAAACCTTAGGACAGCCCTCTAGATTAAACACACTAGTATATATTATTTTGGAGAATTTTAGTCCAGAGGAATGCTATAGACGTATTCAGTTTGTGTTTCAGCACTAATGTGTCAAATAAATTGAATGTGGACGAGAAGTCAAATTGGAATGTATTGTTTGTCCATGAATCATACTGAAATTATTCTTAACAAAAGCGTGATTTTATTGTGACATAAAATAGATGTGATAGCAATTGTACACTGAAAATAATGGTTATATAGTGTTAAGGTTAATGGAGCTTGTAGAAACTAACAATAATGTATGCCCTTACCATACAAATGCACTGTCTGTCATTATTAGGCTGAGCTATTGTATAAACATTTATTGGGTGTGACAATACAATACAAATATCCCTAGATCTATTGATGGCTTAGTTCATCTATTTATCTCAGGCAATTGTAGTTTGTATTCCTTTTAAAGATTACATTATCTTGTAATGGATATATGGCATATGGAATGAAATCTGGATTAGGAGTTGCTGTTTTATATATATATATATATATATATATATATATATATATATATATATATATATATATATATATACTGGTGTGAGGCTCTAGGTCTGAAGGTAATAAAATATATATATTATTATATTATTCATTAAAGCGTATATGTGTGGATGTATTGTAGATCTCATATATAGATACACAAAAATATGTTTAATATTGTTTTTCCAAAGTATTGATGCTAACACCACTGATCCTCATTGTGTCTTAGGGCCATATTAATTCTGAAACCCGTAGCGGCATTGGTACACCTGCAATGCTTGCGGGTTTGAAATTCGCCAGACATTCAACCATGTCACTACCAACGGGCCGGAGACGCAAACTTGTAAACCATTCTTGCGCACGTTGCATGTACGGCCCTGAACATGATCAATTAGTCAAACCCGTAGTTACGGGTTTAGACAGAGCCAATGGTAAAAGAGATCGTCATCATTACGTTACGATCGGACCTGCATTCCAGAAATAATGCAATATTAATAAATCAGAAAATATGATATTCTAGTCCATTACATGTATTAACACATTGATTGCCAGGATCGATATTACACGGAAATTAAATATTAAAAAAAGTATTTTATATTACAGATTTGCGAGCTTGAGAATGTTGGGCTATTCATTTTAATACCTAACATCACTTTCCCTTTAATTTTAAGTACAGTAGTGTGTTGATATTTGCATTTACAGTGCTACAGACAGGACTTTAACCCCCTAGCGGGTCCTCAGTAGTACCCGTAGGCTTTTTGTCTCCATTTGCGGTTACGGGTTTGAACGCCAATGGATTTGTAGCAATTTAATATCGATTTGCGAACGTAACATTTACGGGCTTGACAGATCAAAGGCTTTTCGGGCACAGAGTTTTGATTTTGACATTCCCGTAGGGTTTTTCCACATGTAACCCTCAGTTCGTTTGCAGGTAGCTGTATGAGGCCAATTTAATAGCCGTTAGTCTAATGGGCTCCGTTACGGGCTACGGGTTTTCACGTTGGGGGAATTTAATAGGGCTGTTAGTTTCTAAAGTGTACATCCAGATATATAAAAAAATGTGTAGTATGTGTTATATTTAATATATATATATATATATATATATATATATATATATATATATATATATATAATTTATAACTATATATTATTTATATAATTATTTATTGATACTAATTATTGATGCTATTTATAATATATATATATATATATATATATATATATATATATAAAAATAAATTATTTATTAATGCGTATATGTATGGATGTATTGTGGATCTCATATATAGATACAAAAGTATATGTTTAATTTTGTTTTTCCAAAGGAATGGTGCTAACACCACAGTTTCTCATTGTGTCTTAGTTTCTAAAGTGTATATCCAATACTGCTCCCTATGCATTCATTTATTGTCTCTATTGCCTCCTCTGATTTTTTGGCAATATCTCCAAACCTCTCACAGTCAGACATTTAGTCAGACCTCAATGAAACCGAAGACAATGTCTGTCCAAGTTATGTAATTGCTTTTTCCTGGGCCAAATGGTTTTGGAGTGGTGCTTTGTTATTGCATCCCTGCGTCAATATGCAAATAAAAAGTACACCCACATGTGACGCCACATTATCTCATTACCATGACTATAGTGCACATGGAGCAACATAATTAAATTGTGTTGCACGGATACTTTATGCATGAAACCCAAGGGGTTCGGAGTGAAAGAAAACTCTTAGAATAATCCAAGGTCTACTGAGTCTTTTCCAAATTGTCCTTTTTATGAGGATAAACGTTTAGAGTAGTGGGATGTACAATGGAAAGTATATTATTGTTTAAAAGCAAATGTATTAATTATTAAAGAATCACTGTATTTAGTTGACTCTGGGTCCTATTCTACAGCTAAGTTCCTAAATTTATACAGACTTAAAACCACTCTGAAAATTGCCACATATTCTATTAGCTACTCGCAATCCAATTATGACTTACCCGCCTACAATCACTACGGGTCAGCCAAAGATGCAGAAGCGGCCTTAGGACTCCATTGGTTTTAGCACAGCCTGAATATTACAAGCAAATTAAGTCTGACCCGCAACTGAAAAAAATTATCACTTTTCTGTCAAAAATATTAAGAGTACTAAATAGGAATCGCAAGGGCTTTTACAAACACTTATTAGAGCTGTAGCAGCAATTAAACACACAATACTTTACTTTATCATAGGAAGGCAAGGAAAGTTATTATAATTAATTGCACAACAGTCTCAAACCCTGATATATGCAACTAAAAATACATTTTTTAGATGTTGTTTCTGAGTAACATTGATCCCGGGACTCAAGGGCTTAATACATATCATGAAACCCACATGGACTAAAACAGATGATCTAATGCATTTTATAAAGTGCTAGATTGTGAGCCCGTTTGACAAATATTACTTATTGGCACTTATTAATTCTTAGCCTCTGATTGCAGATTACGTGTAACTTCCATGTTTTACTGACATCATGATGACGGTCTCATTTAGTATCAGCTGTGTCTAAGAAGTAAATTATGAGCTTGTTTAAATATTGTCAGATCATATGATCACGCCCCCTGAAATCCAACTTAAAAGGCAGGGTTTACGAGTTCAGCCTTGAGTTTGGAATTTGCAAGCTGGAGTCAATAGAATACATCTAATCATTTATTTTAAAAGACACCCACAGCCAAAAGTACAGGTTTCAGGCAATTGCGAGCAGCTTTGAGAAAATGTCCCTCTGTTTGTGTCTGCTGACTTCCATATTGGATTGCTTGTCTCCCTGTTGAATAGGCTATATTAAAAATTGTATTACTATTATCTTATATTGTCAAATGCCTATCCACAGTGGCATAAGTGAATAGAGATCATATATTACATAATGCTTATAGTTTGTAACCTTTTTGAACATAAGATCATACCTTAAATATGACGGTCCGTTTCAACCCAACTGAGTAAGCCAGAGTTGGGGTGAAAAGGACCGTCTGGGGGACCTGTTTAAACACTGGTGGAAGGTGTTAACAAAAGGTATGACCAGGAGATGACCAGGAGACAGGCTTGTATCCCCAGGCAATGCTAAGCAAGTAATACCAATGAATCACAAGTATATGCGTGTATGATACTTCAGTAGAGTTTAGATACTTCAAAAAGCATTGGTGAACACTGTAGCCTGCATTTATTATTATATACTCCAATCCTTATGTCTACCTTGCTATATGGTGTTATTTGTATATAGTGTTTTTATGTATTACTTAAAACTTAGGGAGTATTCCTATGATTAAGCAAGTTATGAATATGTATTCAACTAAAGCTAAAGGAGCTTCCAATGGAAACCATATTAGTTTCCAAGGCTTCATACCTCTGTCAGTTTTAAACAGACACAGTTAATGTTGCTCCCTCTACAGCATACTTGCATGTAATAGTTAATAATTGAAAGGGTGTATTCATTTATTTTCTAAAAATAGTTCAATCACAATCAAGCCTAGCTTTTCAAAAGAGCATATTGTAAATGTTATACATTTCATTAAATAATAAATTAAGTCAATATAGAACTTCACAGATGTTAAACGCGTAGCAGACCTGCCTCCCAGTAATCCATCAACGTGTATCCCGAATTCCAGCTTAAACAACATGATGCCATGTTTATCATCTGGGAAATGGGCCACTTTCCTTGTTGGTTTCCCTACAATGTATCTACTGTATCCCTAAAAATAACACTGACCAACATTTAATATGTTTTATTAAACAATATATTAATTGAATATGGAACTTCACATCCTTTATGGGTGTAAAACGCATACCAGACCTCCCTTCCAGTAATGTGTCTCCCGAATTCTAATTTAATCAACATGATGCCATGATTATCATTTTGTAAATGGGCCTTCTTTCTTTGTTGGGCTCCATACAAACGTATCTTGTTGTTGTTGTGCAGTCCTTCAGTCTTGTCCGAATCTCTGTGACCATATGGACGCAGCACGCCAGGCACATTTGTGTCTGGTTGTGCTCAGCCATATGGTTTTCTTGGCAAAGTTGCTGGAATGGGTTGCCTGTTCCTTCTCCAACCATATCTTCTGTACCCCTAAAGGCATCACTGGCCAAAAAACATAATTGAAAAATAGAGGAAATTTCTTGGAACCTTTAACAATAACTTTTATTTGGAAGTCTAAATGTGTCCAGTTCTTACATTATAGATTATAGAATATATACTTGAAAACTGTAAAGCTGCTACATGACTCTTGTATGAATTACAAGTGAACATTGTATGTGTGCTGTTTTTCTTTTTTTACTAATGGGATTCTTGCTGAGAAAAGAAAAGTAAACAGAGAAATATTTCATGTTTGAATTGACCAAATACCAGTTTGTGGGAACAAGATAATAATATTGGTCAAAGGCTCTGTGTGGGGTAGTTCAACTATGTACAAATTGTTTCCCAAATAACAAAGAGATGCCAGTGGTATTTCTTTGGAAAGTATGCTTAGATCATTAGTTTGTGTTATTGCCTAATTAAAGGACCACGGAAGTGTTCATACAACAGGGTTCATCTGTTTATTTAGCAGATATGATACTCTCTGCACCCTGTTCAGAGAATGGGGCAACATTTTTGAAGGCACCTTTATCTGTCTCCTTCACTGCAATGGCTACTACAAGCAAACCTAGATATGTAAAAAAACTCAGGACAGCCTCCTGAACAGGTCATCTCCCACTGAATAGGGGTAGAGAGAAGCAGCCCAACAAGTACCAAAACCACTAAAGTTTAAAAATAAGTTTTAAAAGCTACAATGATGTTATTTTCTTGACATATTGATTGTATTGCTTGTCCATGACTATATAATTAAATGTAATCCTGCTGTATGACTACTACAGTGGCCCTTTAAGCAATGTATTGGGTACACAAGTGGAGATGTGAAGTTTGATTTATGTAGGACCCAGTCTAGTGTCTTGGATCTGTTTATAGGATTCAAATACTCTTCTGCTTTAAGCTAGTTTTCAAAATCAAGACACTGAAGACTACTTTGTCTAAGTAAGGGACCTGCTCTAATCAATGGTATAAAAAGTAATAATAATTAATTGTCATATATAAAAATTAGATGAGATTGCTTAAAGGGTGAGTGAGCAGAAAAAGAATCCCACTAAATGACCTGACGTGTTTCTTATCTCTAACTGGAGCTTCCTCAGAGATGCCAGAACCCCCCACTAGTGATTTTTAAATACTTGTATACATACAATAACACTTTTATACAATCATCCATTATCAATATTTATTGTAGAAATAAAAAAAAAAGTGCTCAGTTACATAGGTGTAGGAAAGTCTCACAAATTAGATGTTGTATGTTAGATGTTGTATAATTATTTTTTTTATGTAAAAGTAAGGCAAAGGGAAGAGAGAGGGGGAGAACAGAAATAAGAAGTGAATGGGGAAAGGGTCAGTGAAAAGAGGGCGGGTGTTTGAGAGGAAACTACATCGATATTGTGCCGGAATAAATAAACAACAAAGAGATGATGGAAAGAGAGGAGATTTTAATGATAAAGTTGTTTTATTCTGCCCTCGTTTTCCTTCTACCATAGCCCTAGGCCATTTGAGCCTTTTGGGTAATCTACCCAGGCTTGGACCATGTAACACCCAATCCTCAAACCTTTATGTATCTAATGTCTTAAAGGTGTAATGTGGTCAACCCTTCTAACTACACATTATAGAATGTATTGAGAAAAATCTTACTAGTGAATTAGTGCTACATCACATATATAGTTGTGAGCATGCGAGCAGTTGCGTAGCGAGGGCCGCGGGCGAGGGTCTCAGTTGCTGGCATGGAGCACCGAAGGCGCTCCATGCCAGCAACTGCGACCCTCGCAAACTTTACTTGGCAACGCAAACAACACGACACACCAATTACGACCCTCGCAAACTTTACCTCGCAACACAAACAACATACGACACACGTTAACACACATTACGACCTCGCAACACTCGGACGCAACTCGTGAACATTACAAAATTCAAAACACAATAAATACACACAGCACATACATAAAAAGCTTACCTACAGCAACAGGGATCATCCATGACCTCAAAAAAGCAACTTACACCTTGATAATTAGTATGATAATTACTATATGTTATGTTGCTTCTCTGTGTGTTTGACTTAGAATCTGTATGTTGCATGTTTGGTTCATCAACAGGTAACTCCTTTAGAATGTACTGATGTGATCTGTCACTGTCATGCTGTGAGTCAATTATTAAAGTTTGCTCTGATGGTTGATACAAAAACAGTGTATCTGTCATTTTAGAGAAAGATAGAGATAAAAACATTTATTATTTTGTCAAGCCTGCTTTTTGCCTCATGTGTTACTGAGGTCCTGAGCCAGTTCCTGTCATAAGTGCTGAGATTACTAGAACCCAGAACATCCAGGGGTGTTCCTGTATTAGTAAGCAGAAGGGTTAGGGGTGAACCTAATCAGCAGGTATACAAACATATTTCAAGGTACTGCACTGCGTCTTCAGGCAGCCTGCTGGCCCTTGGAAATGTGCCCTAGGCCTGGGCCTTGTGGACCTATCAGAAACACACTATTGTCAGACCATGTAAAAACAGACCTTCTAGCTCTTATTTATAGTCAATTCTGGAACCTGTGTTTGTCTCATTTTCAAACAAGTATATGGTAAATATCACATGGGTAAATTAAATAAGCAGCACCACGTCTTTTTCATGACATTGCATGTGACGTCCCATATAACCGTAAATGTTTAAACACCAGTTTCTCACACTCTTAAAAACAATAAAGATTTTATGAAACACAACCTCTTTTGCTCTTTTTCCTTCTAATTTCTTATATCCCTGTGTTTGTCTTGGCAGTTTTTGTATGTGTGGGAAAGTGTAAAATTTAAGTGATTGGGAAATAGAAATAACGGGAAAAATGCACCAGGGTTACAGAAAGGCTGAGAATGTTCATTTCACACATTTGTTTCATTTTCCATTTTGCTTAAATAAAATGTAATTAAATAAGTAAATCTCACTTGATCCGATCAATTTCAAGTGACACCTCAGACTTCATTTATGAGCCAACTATGATCAAATATTAAGGGGAAGAAATGTATTAAAGACGCACTTTCCGTGTAAAAAATACAGCAATGTCTACCAAAATACACAAGAAAGACAAAGTATAGGTTATATAAAAGGATTAGTATTTAGTATTAGTATTAGCACATATCCTGCAGCTGCACTGAGCAACAAAGTAAAACTTAATTACACTGTGCAACAATAAGAAAGTTGTTGGGAAAAGCGCCCCATACTCAATACTAAGTAAAATGTAAAATATGGGAGGAGCCTCTGCCTAAAGATGAGGGGAAAAAAGCTATTTTCAGTACATATATTTAAATCTATCATCAATATAATGTAAGGAGTGCATCGAAATTGTCAAGTTTATTAAATTGTTTCAAGCCAATTTGAGTGAGTCCACATCATTCATTCCAAACCACATAAATCAAATGAAAAATATATAAGCTAATAAACAGGGATAGACCTATGACCTCGGTGGGTCCTCCTTCCTGGAAGGCTCTCTAAGAGATACCCCAAATCTGTCTAAGAACCCTGCAATAGGTAGAAGAAATAGTCACATACTCTCGAGAGATATTCTGGACCTTCATCACAATAGTCCAATAATTGAATGTGATAGTGAATGATGAAACCACTGTATAATAAAAACAATAATGAACCCTATTTTACATTTCCAGCAGATCAAATCATAGGCTGTAACATAAAACGAAAAGTATCCGAAAAGTATCTGTAACGGAACCCATCACTGTTTTACCCTGTTTTATGATTATTATTATGGTTAAAGTATGATCCTACTATTATACTGCATGTATGTTGGTTTATGCTCTGCAGAATATTAGCCAGACTATTGCAGACCTAGGCTAATAGATAATCCTATTACAGAGCCTTCAGAGATAAGGGAGTCGGTTGTATAAAGTGTTTTCATTCTCAGATAAGAACAAAGAAGGCTGATTTAATCAATGTCTGATTATATCAAGTTGCCAGGGAGGTGTGACCCACCTATTGTTCTCTCTATGTGTATTGTGTGGCCAACTATGGGGGATGTGGATTGCCTGTGGGAAGAGATGTGTATAAATATTTCTGCACATAACAAAATAAAGTCAGTATTCATTTCACTCCCAAATTGTGTGTCGTCCAATATGGGAGGTCGGGAATGGTGAAACTGTAGTGCCTCTTGGGTATTTTACCGTATACCAGCGGAGATATTGGATTCGTGTTCCAGCTCCGTTACATTTGGTGGCAAGTGGCGGAATTGTTACCACGGTCAGAAGGTCAGCTACAGGAGACACCATTCCGTGGAGTACAAATTGAGGGCAACGCTAGTATCTGTACAGCGCCCCTGGCTACAGCAGGATGGAACCGGCTAGTTTTCGGACAGCGTTCCATCATGAGGAGGAGGAGGCGGCCGCGGACTACAGGGATTCAGACAGAAAGGAACTCATGGTTACAGTACCTCTTATTGCCCCACAGACTGAGTTTGGAAGAGAACTCCAAAGCAGACTGGCCTTTTTCCCAGGTACGCTTCCCATAAAAACCTTGGAATGGTTAATGACAGATGTACACAAATACATAATGGAAAAGCAGCGGGCACGGGAGCGGTCCATCTTGGGAGCTGCTAACCCATCTCCCACCATTAACCCCCCCCAGCACTGCGTCCGGGTGGTGGGAACTACCAAACCCCTCCACGGTACATCAGGTGCCACACGTGTTACCAGCTGGGCCACATGCAGAGAGACTGTCCCAGAAACAGAAACCGCTCCACGTGGAATACTCCAACTAATTCTCCTCCCCAGCGACAGTGTGTACCCCAGGGGGCCGAAGGTGTCGTCCTTCCCCCCCAGCGGCAGTGTGAACCCCAGGGGGCAGAAGTTGTCGTCCTTCCCCCCCAGCGGCAGTGTGAACCCCAGGGGGCAGAAGGTGTCGTCCTTCCCCCCAGCGGCAGTGTAAACCCCAGGGGGCAGAAGGTGTCGTCCTTCCCCACCCAGCGGCAGTGTGAACCCCAGGGGGCAGAAGGTGTCGTCCTTCCCCCCCAGCGGCAGTGTGAACCCCAGGGGGCAGAAGGTGTCGTCCTTCCCCCCCCAGCGGCAGTGTGAACCACAGGGGGCAGAAGGTGTCGTCCTTCCCCCCCAGCGGCAGTGTGAACCCCAGGGGGCAGAAGGTGTCATGCTTCCCCCCCAGCGGCAGTGTGAACCCCAGGGGGCAGAAGGTGTCATCCTTCCCCCCCAGCGGCAGTGTGAACCCCAGGGGGCAGAAGGTGTCGTCCTTCCCCCCCAGCGGCAGTGTGAACCACAGGGGGCAGAAGGTGTCGTCCTTCCTCCCCAGCGACAGTTTACCCTAACCAGGGGAGACACCAATCTCCCAGACGGCGCAGATGGGACCGTGGTCTCTGCGCCCACAGCCTGTCCAGATCCCCAACTACTCTCACTGGGACAACCGGAGGAGGGGGTAAGTACAAATTCCCCTCCCCAGCTAACTCCTAATGTGGCCCCAGGGTTAACAGAGGAAATGTTAACCCCCACTGACCCCCACCTTTCCCTGGCTACTGAACCGGAATACGTCCCAAGTACCCCAGCAGAAGAGCTGACAGTGGGGCAGAGTGCAGTCGGCCTCTGCCCTCCCTTTGTCCCTTGTACAGAGCAGGATGTCCTGCAGGTTATACCAGCAGAAGAGCTGGCATCTGGGCAGAGTGCCGCTGGCCTCTGCCCCTCAAGTCCCCTCAGCGTGTTTCCCCATCACCACAGCAAAATATCCAGGTGCCTGGTTAGACTTCCCCCCAAAGGGGAGATGTGTGACGAAGTGCCCTTCGCCACTTTGGCTTGGAGAGGACTGTTTGCCAGCCTCCTGCCCTGCGACTATGGCCCTGGGACATATTGCCCTTTAAACACAGTATTCGGCCATACCAGAGTGTATGTCACTCATTCTGGCCCTTTACATACAGGGGGGTCATTCGGTACTTGGCCTGTTGGAGCGGTGATACCCCAGATAACTATGCCATGGAGCCCATTCATATGATGAAAGACTATGGGAAAGACTTTAGTTACATGGCAATTGAACTGTGTGAAGAGGATCTGAGCGCTATTCGGTAGTTTTGTGCGCTCAGATCCCAGCTATCTGAAATGTGAGTAAATGTGAATTGCAGTAATGCTGATGGGTTGTCCAACTAGAGAATTGACCAACAAATACTTTTGTCCGGACATCCCCAGGCCGATCCGTTGGGATCAGACCGTGTATGCCGGCTTATGGTCACGGGGGAGGTGTGTAACGGAACCCATCACTGTTTTACCCTATTTTATGATTATTATTATGGTTAAAATATGATCCTACTATTATACTGCATGTATGTTGGTTTATGCTCTGCAGAATATTAGCCAGACTATTGCAGACCTAGGCTAATAGATAATCCTTTTACAGAGACTTCAGAGATAAGGGAGTCGATTGTATAAAGTGTTTTCATTCTCAGATAAGAACAAAGAAGGCTGATTTAATCAATGTCTGATTATATCAAGTTGCCAGGGAGGTGTGACCCACCTATTGTTCTCTCTATGAGTATTGTGTGGCCAACTATGGGGGATGTGGATTGCCTGTGGGAAGAGATGTGTATAAATATTTCTGCACATAACAAAATAAAGTCAGTATTCATTTGACTCCCAAATTGTGTGTCGTTCAATACGGGAGGTCGGGAATGGTGAAACTGTAGTGCCTCTTGGGTGTTTTACCGTATACCAGCGGAGATATTGGATTCGTGTTCCAGCTCCGTTACAGTATCCAACGCCATACTGGGAGCATCAGTATGATATGTTTAAATATGGTCCTAAATACTAAAAAAGTCCAGCCTAACGGTCGTTTCACCAAGTGAATGGCTTCCTCAGAGGCTATGGAAGTTGTATACAGATGATCTTAATGGCAGACCAGTTATATTAAAGAGAACTAAAAAGTGGTTATACATTGTATCAGGCATTTTTCTAAATTATATTAAGACTGAAATATTCAGCCTATTCTTATGACAAAATAAAGGGTCATCTACCTCAGTGTAAGCGCTCTTCATGGTGTGAAAGAGCACAATATTATATGTTAAAGTTTGAAGCCTTTGCTTACATACAAAATGTATCCTGCCTACTGGCTGTTGCACGAGTAATATCATATATAGACGAGCTTGTGAAGTGAAGACAGTGATTGGTAGCAGTTGGTCCCGCAACCCAGAACTTCACTGACTAGTTAACTTATAACTGACCTGTTTAGGTGAGTCCAGCATTCCATGCCTGCACAGATAGATATTTTAAGGATTAATATTTTTTCTTTCGATTTCTACATAGTACTGACAGCATTGGAGTGAGCAGAGAACTAACACTCTCTCCCCCTGAGCTGCTCTGCATTGCTCAAATTCCAGAGAGGCAAGAGAGCAGAAACCTGAATTTTCTGCCAAAAGAAATTACAAAACTTAGATGGTCTGTTCCCTTTAAACTGGAAATGTAAGCAGTCTTACTATTGACTTGAATGGGACACACACTCCTGCAACCTGATTGGCTGCAATGATGTTGCAATGATGCAAATGCAAGTGGCAAGTCTAATATACATGTAAACACAGATTTTATTTGATTTAAATTCTCAGTGAAAAATGCATGGATTTAAAAAATCCCCAAAATATTTCAACATGAGATCTTTACTGTGATGTGGTTCAAATTATGCTGAATAAAGTGGACCTTTAATATGCATGCCAACTTGTGGTACAGTGTTATTGATTTTTATAGAATGACAGAATGATAGCAGAGAGAGTGGGTCATTTTAGTCACCACTGAAATGAATTAGCCCTAAATAAGCACAGATTGTTACACATATACTCTTCTACTAATTCGCATAATGTGACATAAGTTGATATCTTAAGACCTGGTGGTCAAAGTTTAGATGGTATGACAGCAGTTTAGAAAAAAGGCACTTGTTTTTGTGTACAAAATTAACAATATTAGCAACTGTGTGAACCATGGACATAAAACATGTTTTGGGGACAATCTTTTTGTAAATATAGTATAGGTATCCATTTATTGTTTGTTACATCACAAGCTGAGAGCTGGATGACAGTGCTGTTTGTTTGTTTTTAAAAAATGAGGAAGGGATGGGGAGGAGGAAACATGCAAACGTTCATATTGAAACCACACTTCTTTCCCCTCACTGACCTCGAAGGATGCAACCATAGCTCTCCAGCAATGTCAACACACACACACACAACTTTCACCAATGTGTCATGGAACCCTCCAGGATTAAAAACTAGCTGTATGACTTTTTTCCTGCTTAACTATACTCTTAGAACATTTTCATATATATATTTTTTTTCATTGTGCAGGGGTGTGACATGTACACCTTAGTGTTGCAATAATCCAACTGTTACAGTATGCATATTATAAGTGTTACTCCTTAAAGGGAGGTATTTTGGCCTTATGTAAACTCAAAGCTAGGAATGATGTTAGTATACTATGCTTGATGTCCATCTGTTGGATTGCAGGCTTTAAGATGCCTCCCAAGCTCTGCTTCAGAGTGGGAGAATATATATCATATTACTCTCTCTTACCCTATAGCCCTCTTCGTAATCTGTAGGTTTATTTCCCATTTATCCATTTCTGTATCTGTTCCACAGTGATGTTACTATTTTACTATGAGCTTAACTTAAGCTTTAAAGAACAACTCATGAAAATAGGCACGTGATTGTGATGTAAAAAATTAACAACTTTAGCAGCTGCATAAGCCATGGACAAAAAACATTTTTGAGGTGAGAATCAGAATTTATGAAGACTCTACTTATGGGTAGAGGAATCAATTTTGTCTTTGTTATTTTACTTCCTGAGATCTAGATCATAGATGTGTTTTTATCTATAATTTATTTTTTTAATTGTACAGTGGTATTTAAAGGACCACCAAAAAATGGAAAAAAAAAAAATTGTTTGAAAACATACAGCTTTATTAAATTGCGATTCAGCCAATTGAATAGGGCTCTATATAAGCACATAGCATATTATTTTTACAGAAGTTTTTGGTTCGTGAAGACCTTGCTTTTGGATAGAAGATCACATACTAAAAACTTCTGTAAAAAAATGCGCTGTGTGCTTATATAGAGCCCTATTGAATTGGCCGAATTGCAATTTAATAAGGCTGTAAATGACTATGAGCATAATTAAGCAGGAAAAAGGCCATACATCTAGTTCTTAATTAGAAAAAAAAAAACATTCTGATGCCTCTGCAAGATATATGATACATTGGAGGAGGTTGTGCTTGCGAGAGGGGCACTTGAATTTATGGAGACCTATTGTTGCAGTGAATGATGCAAGGGATCTGCTTCTGGTCCAATGAGAAGGAATAGGTGTTGTGTCTATTTCAACATGCAAAGTGTTGACACAAGTTTTTAATTGTCGTCCTTTAAGTAATGTGTGTTTCATTTCAAATTTGTAAAGAAAAGTTCAGTTTTTTTTTTGGATAACATCATTTTTAAAACCTAAGATTTTCATACATGGGAGATAGTCTTATACTGCTCCTCCACTTCACATACTCTTGAGAGTGAATACCCTACTCCTTATTAAATATTCTGTAAGATGTTTGATTTATATTCATAATATAACAACGTTTTGATTGTCAAATATGATGTGACTGATCCAAAATATAATGATTATTACCTTAAAGTAATATGAAAGTTTCATGGATTAATACATTTCTGCACCCCGTAGGCAAAAAACAACTTATATGTATGCATCACATCTCATAAAACATTTTATTTTTATTAATATCTAAAAATCCCTCCAATGATAATGTTGACACCTTCATGGAGTGTATAGACCGGCATCTGACCCCCCCCCCCCCCCCCAGCATCAGGGGATTAATATTAACCCACTATTTACCCATTGTTGCTTGCTCAGCCAATCTTCTTGCAGTTTCCTGTCTGTATGTCAACAGCAGCACATAACACACATCAGTGATACACTACATATACCAGGCTGCTTTGCAACACAAACAGGAAGCCCAGAGTTAATTCAAAACTTTCAGCTAACCTGATTGGCCAAAACAAATAATTTTAAATCTGATGCTAATTTAGCCTGGGTTTGGAGGGTGTTAACCCTAATTTTCAACTGTAAGCAATTTGGAAATGTGCTTTTCTCTTTTCTTCCCCTAATGTTAAATAGCTACATTGTCCTTGTCTTCAAAACTTGACTTATTGAGTGTGTCTACAGAAGGTGGACAGTTTACACATTTTGTCTATTTCAGTCTTATCCAATTTTTTTTACAATGGCTTTATGTCCCCCCTTTCCTATTACTCTTTCCACTGATAGCCAAAACACATGTCCTCCTGATTCAGTTCTGAGGAATTGATGTAACAAACACAAAATTGATTCCTGTATTCATAAACAGAATCTTAAAAAAATCAGGTTTCTCCAAAATATGTGTTATGTCCCTAGTTTTTGTTTGCGTAGTTCAGTTGTTTCTGACTCTCATGGACCGTAACACACCAGGAAATCTTTATGTCAATGATCATGCTGATCCCCTTGGTATTCATGGCAGAGATACCGGAGTGGGTAGCCAGTTCATTTTCCAGTGGGCCACTGCATACAACTACTGGTATTCCTAGGTGGTCTCCCATCCAAGTACTAACCAGGCCCGACCATGCTCAGCTTCAGGTTTGTGTGACCTCTTGGTTCCCTGACTTGGAATCAAACCCAGGTCGCATTGATGAAAGCACTGGATCTTAACCACTGGACCACAGCTGCTAATATTATTAGTTTGGTACATACTTGACAAACAAGTGTATTTTTTTCTTCAAGCGCAGTGGTCCTTGTATGACACTTTTAGACACTTTTCAAGTGCAATTAGTTACCCATCACAGTGTAGGATTTATATAACGATAAGATTTATACAAGTGATACAGTCAGAATAATGTAATATTTGTGCCTCTTAAGACATTGATCAAAGGCACCCATTAGTCTTTCATTTTCTAATAGCTTCTTCTTTTTCACATAAAAGGAGATGTGAGTTCTTGGTGTCTGGGCATCTCCTGCTGCTCAGAGCTGTGTTTGCCAGATAGTAGTTTCCTTTTCATGAACAGATAGTGCAGTGTCAACAAAAATTCTACAGTGACATTTCTCTCTCTCTCTCAATTACATGGAGTCTTTTCACTGCCAGTGTAAAATACATATTGTGATTCTACAAGATTCATTGTACTGAGGTCAGCTGGAACTTATTGTCCCTGCTGCTTTGGAACAAGACAAAACTGACATCTGTAAGATTTGCTGTTAAATAATACAAAGCAGGGCATGTACCGAGTAATACAAAGTAATAAAGAAGAAACCAAAATGCTAGATTAGTGTTTTTTTGCAGCAAATACATGGAGTGGTACAGACTCAACATCATGTTACTGCATTTATTCTGTATCAAACATGGTATAATATACGGATATTTTTATTTTATTAACTATAATGTTATACATTGTGTTGTTTTGATTGTGGTACAGGATTAAAGAACCATTGGGCATCAACATTTCAATTGTGCATATACATAAACCTCATTCTGGGTTGCTACATTGTCGTGGTGAAAAAGCTTGAAGCTGTGAGCTATACCTGGAGCTCGATTCAATTGAGCTATTGTAAGTTCCTGTAGCCCGTAAGTGAGGCCATAAGTTAATTGCCGGCTTTTTGCGGGCTGCAAACGATTTAAGGGTTATGGATTGAAAACTCTGTGACGGTTAAACTCGGAGCTTACAGCCTCTCGAAGCCTTTGCTCTTTCACTTTTGCAAGAGTTACGATGGCTAAAATCGCAAATCGCTCTTCAATTGCTCCAATTCCTCAAGCTTGCAAATGGTTTCAACATAAATGGCAAATGTAGAAGAAAATGCTATGAGGGTTAGAGAGGACCCGAAGGGGATTAAATACCTGTTCGTAGAACTGTAAAAGCAAATAAAAAATCACGACTGCACTGTAAATAACGATGACAGACATTAGAATTAATTGCACAACAGTCTCAAGCTCGCAAATCGGCAGTAAAAGAAAATGTATTTTTATGTTTAATTTTGGCGTTATATAGATCTCAGGAATCAATTAGTTAATACATATCAGGCCACCCACATGGACTAGAACAGTATTGGCATTCATTTTTATTATTTTTAATTTTGAGGGTTTGCGAGCCCCATGGCATATTGGACCCCCGAACCTCATTGATTGACATGTAACCTCCATGTTTTACTGCCGTAATAATGACAGTCTCATTTTCTATTAGCTGTTTCAAAATGGGAGGTTACGGTCTTGCGTAATTGATCATATTCCCATCCTGAACTGCTACAGACCAGTGCATGGTTTGAAGAGTCGGCTTTCGGCCTGTAACTTGCAGGCTTGATCAATTGACTAGCACCGGAATCGGAGACAAACAGGAGCCCTCCACACGCCCGCAGACATGCCGCCTGGATCCCGCGAGATGCGGGTTTACAATTGAATCAGGCTCCATGTATGGTCATCCAAGATGGGCAGATCATAGCAGGGAGGTCAGATAAATCTCAGTCCACTGGAGAAGGAACTGGCAACCCACTCCTGTATCTATACCAATAAAATCTTTGAATAAGCATAACAAGAATAATGAATCTTATGAATAAGGATAACCAGAGATACCAACGATTGTGCTTGGCATGCTGCGGCTCACGGAGAGTTATACAAATCTGAGCAACTAAACAACAAATATATCTAAACACATTTTACACATTACAAAGTTGAGGTTTTTTTCTTTTTGCTTGCATGAATTCTGCAAAGGTTAAAATATTTTGAAAATATCAGAATCTCTCTCTGACAAACTCAGATCTGGATATGTTAGGATACAGCACCGGCTGAGTCAGTATACTTTATGGATAAATAATTTACTCGCTCAAGAGTAATTGGCTGTACCTGACAAGCCCATTTATAGGTTAACGAGTGGGAAGTCCAAACATTATCAAAATCTGCCTTTGCACATGGATTATAAACTACTTTTAGATACTGGTAGTGCTTCATTTTCATGCAAAAAGCTTTTGTAATGTTAATAACATGTTTTACTAAAATTAATAATTTTGGAAATTTGGGACTTCTTTGACCTATTAGCCCACTTGTTTAGATATATCAGTGACACTGAAAACGTTTTTTTTTTTTTTTTAATTTCTTTTTTTTATTATTTTGTACATATAAAAGAGTAATACAGCTAATAATATATTTACACCATACAAGAGAAAATAGCAAACAGTACAAAAGTATGACAAAACACGATCTTATTGTCCCAGCATCTTTGATATCTCTCAAGTTTTAAATATATTTTTAAGATCAACAAAAACAAAGGAAGAAATAAAGAAGAACAGGGGAAAAAGAGGAAGAGAGAAAAAAAAAAAAAAAACGTTTTAAGTCACTTGAACCTAAAAAGACTATTAAATAAAGACAAATTCTGGAAAACCCTGTGACTTATTATTTCTTATTATGCCTGTATGTATATGGACTATCATAGGGATAAAAAAATATATATAAATACCTAAGGAGTAGAGCAAAAACATAAATGGTACAGTGAAACAAGATTTATTGGATACACACTAACCAGTTCTACTCACAATGTGTAAGCAAGATAAAATACTACAACGTGTTTCATCCTAAGACTTCATCTTGGATAACAATGCAATCCAAAGTCTCAGCTTTAAATAATTTATATACGCATTAAGAAAATATACATGGGAATTGGCTAAATATTAAAAATGAATCTACCAATAGTACAGACTCATTGTTCATTGTCAATCATTGGTGAACAATGAACATTTATATATTGTACATAAAAACATACCTGAAATCCTTAATATCTTAAAATTCTCTCTCTCTCTCTCTCTCTCTCTCTCTCTCTATATATATATATATATATATATATATATATGTATATATATATATATATATATATGTATATATATATATATATATTTACTGAATAAATAGTCAATTTTCAATATATTCATGTTATTTAAATAAAAAAAATATATATTTGTATGAAAGCTCAAAATAAATATATATATACACAGTTGTGCTCAAAAGTGTGCATACCCTTGTGAATTGGGAATATATGTACCATTTTTAAAGAAAACATGAGTGAGCAGGCGAAAAACATTTATTTTATTTCCTGTGCGATTCATATTCAACTGTAGGTTATAACAGAATGGCACAATCATAAAACAAAACATGGCAACAAAGAATAAAAAATGAAATGACCCTGTTCAAAAGTTTGCATACCCTTAGTTCTTAATACTGTGTATTGCCCCCTTTAGCATCAATGACAGCGTGCAGTCTTTTGTAATAGTTGTCTATGAGGCCCCTAATTCTTGCAGGTGGTATAGTTGCCCATTCGTCTTGGCAAAAAGCCTTACAGGTCATGCTAAGTATTTGGTCTTCTTGCGTGAACCGCACGTTTGAGATTTCCCCAGAGTGGCTCGATGATATTAATGTCAGGAGACTATGATGGCCACTCTACAACCTTCACCTTTTTCTGCTGTAACCATTGGAGGGTCAACTTGACCTTGTGCTTAGGGTCATTGTCATGCTGGGAAGTCCAAGAGCGCCCCATGCGCAGCCTTTGTGCAGAAGAATGCAAATTGTCTGCCAGTATTTTCTGATAACATGCTGAATTTATCTTGCCATCAATTTTCACAAGATTTTAGACTTTAGAGCTCCCCCCTAAAACAACCTCAGTGAGCCACCACCATGCTTCACAGTGGAGATGGTATGCTTTTCACTATAGGCCTTGTTAACCCCTCTCCAAACATAGCGCTTATCGTTGTGACCATAAAGCTCTGTTTTAGTCTCGTCACTCCAAATTACAGTGTGCCAGGAGCTGTAAGGTGTGTGAAGGTGTTGTCGGGCATATTGTAACCAGGCTTTTTGGCATCTCGACCATGAGGCTCATCTTTGTTCAAGTATCGTCATATTGTGCTCCTTGAAACAACCACATTGTCTTTTTCCAGAGCAGCCTGTATTTCTCCTGAGGTTTGTATTCCGAACAATTCTTCTGGCACTTTCTTGGTCTACCTGACCTTGGCTTGGTATCAAGAGATCCCCAAATTTTCCACTTCTTAATAAAAGATTGAAGAATACTGACTATATCCTTTTCCATCTTTATGAAGTTCCATTAC